>JAXCGZ010016079.1:0-31914 GCA_037179515.1 Halocaridina rubra | reverse complement strand
ATATATATATATATATATATATATATATATATATATATATATATATATATATATATATATATATATATGGAAGTAGTAGAAGAAAATTTCCTTTTCAGCATGTACTTGAAGCAACACGGGGGGTGAATACACTAGATTTAGTTCTTAGTAATAGAGAGAATATGGTTACAAATTTAGAAGTTGGTGAACCATTGGGCAACAGTGACCATGATTCCATTAGATTTAACATAATTTTCAAGGAAACTATAAAGGAAAATAAGAATATTGTTCCAAACTTTAGAGCAGGAGATTTTGAGGGCTTAAAAACTAAATTATCTAATGAGGTATGGGAAGGGATTTCTGGGGTACAGGTGTGGGTAGTTAATCCAGCAGGTCAGGTCGCAGGTAGCGGATTACCCCGAAATTTGAGTACCACAGGCCAAGGATTATCACAAGATAAGATCAATACATTAAATTCTCTCACAGGAAAGAACAGCAGTCCGTCAGTTAATATAAATTTGGATGAGGAATATAACAATTTTGTCATGACTCTTAAGGTCTTCCCCACCAGCTGTCCGTACGGCTGAAGAAAGATCTTGACACTTGGGTCTGCCTCGGAATAGTTGAAAAGAGCATTTCGCCTTGGTGTTCGCCGTTACTGGCAGTGCGTAAGCGAGATGGCAGTCACAGGTTCTGCCTTGACTGTCGTAAGCTTAACTCCCGTACCATCTTTGATGGAGAGCCCATTGCAGAAGCCGAGCATATTTTCTCGTTGCTCTCCCAAGCCCGTTACCTGTCCAAGTTGGATCTGGCCAGTGGATTTTGGCAAGTCCCGTTGAGCGAGACTACCAAGCCTCTTACAGCCTTTTCCACAAGATATGGTCTATACCAGTTCAGGGTCATGCCTTTTGGTATGGTAAATGCCCCTGGCTGCTTCAGCAGACTCATGAGGATAGTACTACAGGATTTCGACAATGTTTCATGCTTTATAGATGCCATCCTGGTGCATTCTCAGGATTGGTCATCGCACCTCGAGACTCTTCGCAGAGTTCTCACTCGTCTGAACCAGCATGGACTTCATTTAAAGCCTTCCAAATGTGAGATTGGTTTCACACAATTGCAGTATCTCGGCCACGTGGTTGGAGAAGGAGTTATGTCCCCTTTACATGACAGGGTACAAGCTATTAAGGATATGGAGAAACCTGCCACTGTCACTCAACTGAGATCATTCCTGGGTAGTGTCGGCTACTACCAACGGTTCATTCCACACTTTAATACTATTGCTGCCCCTTTGCAGCAAATGACCTCCTTGAAGCAAAGTAAAACCTCCCCTGTCCAATGGACAGATGAAGCAGAGAGAGCATTTTTCAAGCTCCGAGAAGCATTGGCGGGTGAGCCAGTATTACAACTGGTAAACCCTGATTTTCCATTTATCTTGCAGACCGACGCCTCAGACGAAGGCCTGGGTGCCGTGCTCTTGCAAGCCCAATCAGACAACTCAACAGAAGTAGCTCCAGTGCGATATGCAAGCCGCAGGCTTCGCCCTGCAGAGCGAAATTACTCCACCGTGGAGAAGGAAGCTCTAGCTCCATATTGGGCCATAAAGAAATTTGAAGTCCATCTGTATGGACAACATTTTACACTGAGAACCGACCACCGACCTCTCCTATATTTACAGACTACAGACAAGTTAAATCCTCGCCTGAAAAGGTGGGCACTTTACCTGAATCTTTTCAAATTCACTGCCCAACGTGTTCATGGCAAGGACAATGACCTTGCTGATCTACTAAGTCGACGGTCGTTACCCTTAAATGAGGAAGCTGGTGCTGTTAGCCTAAATTTGACTAGTCAGTCAAGATTACTTCTCTGATGTGTTGTTTATTTTTAATGTTTATCTTTTATGTCTTTGATACTGTACTGTACTTGTTTATTTTAGCGCACAAACGTTATTCCTAATGGAAGACGAAAAAGATGAAGAATAATTCTTTGATCGTAGTTTTATATTTCCCTTTGTGGGACTCTGAAAGCCAGAACATGGCGGAAACAGTTTAGTTTAGTGTTGAATAGCTTTAACTGTTTTAAATCCAGTTGCCAATGTTAATGACGACTTGGTCCATATTTTACATTTGCGTATAGTGTATTTTTTTTTGTATATTATATTATTGCCTTCTTGCATGTGAAGTATTCATAAACTTAAATATTGATATTCACTCATATCTAATTGTGATTTAATTTTCTTGAAATTTGAAGTTGATCACATTTCTTTTATGTTTTGCATGTCATTTAATGTTTTGTTTATGAGACTTGTTCACTTTTCCTAATAGTATGATATGTTCCAGTGGTGGATCCCATTCTTATTGTTCATTTGATCTTTTCCATGAGAAGGATATCTCATCCCTCATAATAACACTGAAGTCACCATAACTTCCTCTGTTCTTTTTTTGCCTTCTGTAGTTGAATTTTGCTAAATCAATATTCTCTAGAAAGAGCCTTTGTGACAGTGTTTCGCTCAAAGTCACCAGAGGCTGTTAGATGCCTTATTAAGTAATTTAGTAACTTAACTGTCATTTTTCTAACTAAAAAAATAATTCCCACTTCTTGACTTTTGCAGATTATGATTATTTGCAATTTATATTTTAGCTTATAGCTAATTTTAAATATACCTTATTTACTCTTCTTGTACATGTAGAAGTATAGTCCCGATATAAAGGCTGCTCCTATTTTCCGTCTCCTACGAGCAAAGAACGTTCTGGAGATTGTTATCCAGTAACCTAACTTTTCATTTTTATTCTCGTTTTATTTTATTTGCTTCCACTTGTTGCACCTAAAAATACTGTCTCTCCCTTGCATCTCTGCTATAATTGCCTGCTAGGGACCACCACTAAAGTAGATCTTAAATGATATCAGAGCCAGTTACTGCTCTATAAATGTATCCTACAGATGAACTCACCAGGAGGGACAATGAGGAGTCCTCCTTTGGCGCCCAAACTTCCAAGAGGCAACATCTCGCCTGAGCAGTCTAAGTTTATTTCAAACCTTATTTACGTGGCATCTTCACAGGAATTCATCTGGCACAACAAGTGTCCTGTATTCTATTCTGCCTGTGTGACAGAAGTAATCATCGAGTTGAGGCCAAAGTCTTGGCAAACGTCCGTGGTGCCGGGAAACAAAATCATGCTTACCACCTCCGGGATTCGAGGCAGCATTTCATAAAATTTAATTTGAGAAATTTAATTCAATTCTTTTAATGTCATTGCTTTTCCAAAATTTAAAGAAAGTTGAATGCTGAGTTTCATTTAACCGACTAATGGCAAAAGAGATGGGGTGTTCAAGTACAAATATCTGTCCTGTCTGTTTGTGAGCTCTTAACCGAGCTCGGTACTTTGAGTCCCCTTAGTAATACAGAATCTTAACAACACTCAACCATCCTAACCCCAACACACTAGCGATGGTTGTTATTTCTGGTGGTGGTGGCGGCCGTTGCTCGTGGTACCTACTACAGGTGGGGGTTACTGCAGAAAATTGTGACAGGTTTGCAAAGAATGGAACATATATTAGCTTCTCTCCAAGACTGAGCTTCTTGCAAAAGTTGGAATGAGTACGAAACGAATCCCTGGAGACTGGATCAGCTATGATGTCGATGATTGGAGAACATATGCTAATATTTGAATCATTCGGAGCTTCCTAGAACGATCGGACGTGGTGGCTTCTGCTGGTAGTGGGTACCACTAGTGATGGTTGTTATTTCTGGTGGTGGTGGCGGCCATTGCTCGTGGTACCTATTATCGGTGGGGGTTACTGCAGAAAATTGTGACAGGTTTGCAAAGAATGGAACATATATTAGCTTCTCTCCAAGACTGAGCTTCTTGCAAAAGTTGGAATGAGTACGAAACGAATCCCTAGAGACTGGATCGGATATGATGTCGATGATGAAGAAAGTAATGCTATAAATACTGAATTAGGAGATGGATGTGTGATATATCAAGTGTAGTCACCGTGGCTCAAGCGGTAGCGTCCGCGACTCTGAGGCAGCAGGTTGAGGGTTCGTGCCCCGTCACGGTCTGAGGTTAGCAAGGGCATGCACTCAGGGTAACAATTACAACTGCCAAATCAAGTGCTTCTCAAGAAGGCAACCGTCCTAGCCCTTGGTAGAAAAGGGAGTCCGTGACGTAAAACCGGAACAACAACATGCACAGTTTATGTATAGTTCAGAAGTAGAGAGCGAAATCTGCTTTGGTAGGCTTTCTGCCAATCAATCTTTTACCGCGTCATGATAACTTTGATTACTTTTGTGTAAATAGAGAGTTCTTCGCAATTATAATGGTCCACGTGGTCAGTAGATGATTTTTCTCGTGCCGAATGAACGATACATTTAATGTCATTGTGACATTTTGTTTTAATAATTATGAAAAGTGTGAATGATAGAGTTTGTGACTTGTTGGATTTGTGAGTTTATTCTTAGTGAGGCGCTACGAGACACTCAAGTAGAAGAACGTGGTAAAGAGACGTGGATCAGAAGATATTCAAGTTCGATTTGGAGTCCCATGATTGCTGACGACATTTGGATTTTCCGGATAGGTGAGTACAAATTTAACTTATTTCTAACAATGTTTATAAGTACGTGTGAGGGAAAGAATAAGTTCATTTAATAGAACACTCGTAGGTAGAATGCATGTTGGAAAATTTATTATTCTGTATGAGGAAATTTTAATTTAAGGTGAGGACAGTTTATTTAACAATTCATATATCAGTAGTTTACAAACCCCCTTATAAAATATTTGCACATATACCCATACATGTAATAGTAATTATATTTTATTGGTAGAGGATTTAATTTTGAGATCATTTGTTAGCCTCTACCGTAGCCGTATCAGGATTTCCAAATTATTATTATTATTATTATTATTATTATTATTATTATTATTATTATTATTATTATTATTATTATTATTATTATTATTGATTTACGTGATTGACAAGGTCAGCAAATGCATTTTAAAACTACAGTGGTCTGTGCAATTCTTTTCAGTGTAGCATAAATATATGGCAACGTTGTTTCAAGACAAATATATTTTCGCTCTTATTATATAGGTCATTATTATTTTTTATATTGTTTCTGGTAAGACATGATTAGACAATCAACCATGAAGCGGATATATTTTTAGGAATTCTAGAATTATTGGCTAAGTATGACGCTTTTTTAGCATCACATCTAGACAAATTTGGCATCTGTGATCATGGTCATGTTTCATATATATCATCCACAATATGTGAGGAGGTCATTGAACTTATAGTTAAGCAGATCTTAGAATCTATAATTGCCGAAGTGAAGACCGCAAAACACTTTGGAATTATTGTTGACTCAACACCTGACCTGCAACATGTTGATCAGCTCACATTCATTTTACGATATGTTAATTCCAAAAAGTATAAGCTGTAGAAAGATTCTTGAAATTCATTCCAATATCTAGTCACATGGGCAAAGATCTTGCTAATGTCACAGTAGAATACTTGTCCAGCTGTGGACCCTCTCTGATGAAACAATGTTATGATAATGCTAGTAATATCTCAGGGAAATATAATGGAGTCCAATCAGTCACCTGTGAATCAAATCCATTAGCTGAGTACATACCCTGCAGTGCTCATTCACTCAACTTGGTTGGCAATGCTGCAGCAAGTTGTTGTGTACAAACTGTTACTTTCTTTTGTAGTGTTCAAAAAGTATACAACTTTCTGTCTGGTTCCAGAAAGTTGTTAACTGACATACTTGCAAAAAAAGTTCAGCTGGTTATAGGAGAAGTCATGTGGTAAAATCCTTGTCAGAGACCCGTTGGTAAGCAAGGAATGTTGCTTTGAGATCGCTAGAATTTTAATAATTATCACTTAATGGTTCCGGTTTTACGTCACGGACTCCCTTATCAACCAAGGGCTAGGACGGTTGCCTTCTTGCGAAGGACTTGTTTTGGCAAATGTAATCCTTACGCTGAGTGCATGCCTTTGCTAGCCTCAGACCGTGACGGGGCGCGAACCCTCGACCTGACGCCTCAGAGTCGGAGACGCTACCGACTGAGCCACGGCGACTACTAATAATTATCACTTAATAAATATCAAAATTTTGGAAACTCTTCTTGAGGATACTGATCAGAGTAAGGATACAAAAGTTGAGGCAAAACAACTTGCAGCACATTTATGCAAGTTTGAAAGCATATTTATGTGTTTGTTTGGGCAGATATACCAGAAGGAAACTCTTCTTGAGGATACTGATCAGAGTAAGGATACAAAAGTTGAGGCAAAACAACTTGCAGCACATTTATGCAAGTTTGAAAGCATATTTATGTGTTTGTTTGGGCAGATATACCAGAAAGAGTTGACAAAGTTAACCTTATTTTACAAGCTGAGGGACTATGCTTGATGGATAGCATGAATTCACTTTTGGAATATTTCAGAAGTATTCGCAATAACTTTGATCACTATGAAAATACAGCTTTTCTTGTCTTTTCAAAGTTGTTTGATGATGCAGAGTCTCCAATTTACTATTGTGAAGCACAACCTAGTCGTACTTGTAAGAAGCATTTCACAGAAACTGATAGAAATGACTCAAATTAGCATAATTTCACACCTAGAGAAAAATTTCGCTCGCAAACTGTCTTAGTTGTCTGCAACAGCCTTATCACTGGGATAAGCATACATTCCACTACCTATTCACAAGTTCATGATAACTTCTCATTTCCTTTTGATTATAGCAATGAGGATCTTAACAGCATCAAAGAAGCTGCTAGAAACCTTGCGGTAAAGTATAAAGGAGACTTGGGAATGTATTTGGAGAATGAAATTATTCAGCTTCATAAACATATGTCCTTTAAAATTGATGACCCTTATTATGACAATATTCTAAATATTGCTTCAAAAATTCTTGCTGTGACATCACAGTCTTATCTAAATGTTGCTATTGTTGTACGTATCTATCTTACACTGCCATGCAGTGTTTGTGAAGGAGAACGACCATTCTCAAAATTAAGTCACATAAAAGTTGAGAAAAAAAAATAATAATCCACAATGGGACAAAACCGCCTTCACTTATTGAGTTTAATAAGCTATGAGCATGAGCTGGGGAAAGAAAAAAAAAAACTTATTTGCAAAATATTATTGATAAATTTGCTCGCGCAAAAGCTAGGAAAATTGCATTACAAGTTGTATTTTTATTGCATTAAGTGGCATGTTATTTTGAGTTTGTCTTTATATTTTTACCTGATTGTCATTAGTGTGTAGAAATAAAATTATATGATTTTGTCTTATATTTTAACAGGGCTCAAAAGCGTCATTTGGGGCCTTGGGGGGGCTGTCTCCTCCTTTCAATGCTTAGCTAGCCCCTCCCTAAGATCTGGCTCCCCCCCAAACCAACCCAGATAAATTAAACATCAAACTAATATTCTGAATAATGAATTTCTGAAATATTATTAATGTGCAACGTTTGGTTATGTGCATTATATAAGGTTAGGTTAATCTGCAAAGTATTGTATACTCTCAAAATTAACTTAATCGCAACTATTGCGTATTGCTCCAATCTTCTCGATATTGCTTTGAATATAGCTTCAAAATGCTCCTAGAATTGCTCATATTTCAAATATTTTCTCAAGGGCTTACACCCCCCCCCCCCAGCTGATTAGGCTCGCTTTGCTCGCCTGATAGGGTCCCTTCTGTATCCTTAGCATAAGGGTCCTAATGGGTCTTAATCTGGCACTGCTGATTGTTTTTTTTTTTTTTTTTTTTAAGAGTGTGACACCGGGACAGGCAGAAACTGCCCTCATCGACAAAGGCCCGGGCACGAGAAAATACCAAGACGAAGGAAAAGAAAAAGTTAAGGGCAAGGCAGAGATGAGGTAATGTCACACGAAGGAAAACGACAGACAGAAAAAACAGTCAAAGTAAAGAGGACCCAGAGATATGGAGGACTAGGCTCTGAGATGACGATAGATCTGCTTTTTGAAGGATGAAAGGTCATAAGAACTAGGAAAGACAGAAGGAGGAAGAGAGTTCCAGAGTCTGGAGGTAGATGGGAAGAAGCAGTCGCTGCACCGACCAATCCGCGAGCTACAAATCTCGACACAGTACCTGTGAGATGAGGCCGCTTGGCGAGTGTTACGCGGCCTCGGCAGTGGAAAAGGGATGCAACTCGCCAACTCATCAGAGCAGCGATGGAAGTAGTAGCGATAGAAAAGCGAAAGGGAAGATACCTTACGGCGAAGAGAGAGAGAGTCCAAGTTAGAAGTAAGAGAAGGATCATTAATAAGTCTGACTGCCTTAGATTGAACCCTATCAAGAAGATAAGTAAAGGAAGAAGCACCCCAGATGTGTGAGCAGTATTCTAAGCAGGGGCGGATAAGACCTTTGTAAATTTTAAGTAACTGCAATGAGGAAAAGTAATAACGAAAACGAAACAAAACCCCCAATTTTTTGGATGAAGATTTAGAAATTTGGATTATGTGATTCCTCCAAGACAAGTTAGAGGCTATGTGGATTCCTAATATATTGATAGAGTTAAGAGGGTAAATTTCATTACTTTCGAAGACAATAGGGTTATCTGGAGGAGAAGAAGATAAAGAGATAGCCAGAAACTGTGTCTTGGAGGCATTGAATTTAACTAAATTTTGAGTGCCCCATTCAGATACTCTCTGCAAATCGGAGTTAAGAGTAGAAAAAAGAGTGATACGAGATTGATTACGAGTAACAGATGAAGGTTGTGAAGAAAAGGCAGAGGAAAAGTGAAGGGTAGAGTCATCGGCAAAGGCATGAAGAAGAGAGGAAGATGGGGACTGTAGAAGATCATTGATGAAGAGAAGGAAGAGAGTAGGTGAAAGAACAGAGCCCTGTGGAACACCACTGGACACAGAGAAAGGGCTAGATGTCGCGCCATCAACAACTACAGATATAGAACGGTCAGTAAGAAAACTGGAAATCAGAGAACAGAAAGAAGGGGTAAAGCCGTAGGCAGGGAGTTTGGCCAACAGAGCCTTGTGCCAGACTCTGTCAAAAGCCTTAGCGATATCAAGGGCGACGACAAAGGATTCCCCATAGTTCCTCAGAGAAGATGACCATACATGAGTAAGATAGGACAGGAGATCACCAGTGGATCTTGCCTTGCGGAAGCCGTACTGGTGATCGGAGATAAGTGAGTTAGATTCAAGGCGTTTCAAGAAGTGAGCATTGAGCAAAGTTTCGAAAACTTTAGCAATAGAGGAGGTTAGAGCAATAGGTCGGTAGTTAGAAGGAATAGAGCGGTCACCCTTCTTAGGAACAGGTTGAACTAGAGCATGCTTCCAACATGAAGGATAGATACTGGTTGACAGAATGAGGCGAAAAAGACGGCAAAGCACGGGAGCCAGTTCATCTGCAAATTCCTTAAGGAGCCTTGCAGGGATACCATCGGGACCAGATGCCTTGTTTGTCTTTAGAGAGCGAAGAACCTTATGAACTTTGCGTGAAGAAAGGATAAGGGAGGGCATAGGGTTAGAGAGGGGAAAAGACTGAGGAACAGGTGTGCTGGAATCGTTGATAGAAGAGTTGGCAGAAAAATGAGAGCCAAAGAGAGTGGCTTTGTCAGTGGGAGAGCAAGCTATAGAACCATCAGAACGAATGAGAGGGGGAAAGCTTGAGTTACAGAAGTTTTTGGAGAGGTTTTTGGCTAAGGACCAGAAGCATTTGTCAGTGGGAGAGGAGTTAAGGTCATCAACTTTCCTTCTTATAAAGGAAGCCTTAGACCTTCGAATCTGAGCTGTACAGCAATTCCTAGCTATAATAAAAGAAGAGCGAGTTAAATCGGAAGGAGAGGCTTGGTAAGATCGGTGAGCCTGATTCCTAGCCTGGATAGCCACGGAGCAGGCACGGTCAAACCAAGGTTTAGGGGGAGAGAAAGTTTTTGTAGAAGAGGGGATGTACGCCTCCATTCCCGCGGTCATGATCTCGGCAACTTTTACAGCTACCCGATCAGGGTTGCGGGACCGAAAGCAGTAGTCATCCCATGGAAAGTCAAAGAGAAAGTTACGCAAATTTTCATATTGAGTTCGCTCGAAGTGCCAAAGGCGGCGTTGAGTAGGAGGGATTGGTGGAGGGGGAGCGAAAATGGAAGAGACAGAGATCATGGAGTGGTCAGATTTACCAAGAGGAGAAAGCATGGAATAAGAGTAGTTTGAAGGGTTAGAAGTAAAAAAAAGGTCAAGAATGTTAGCAGCATGTTCGTGACGATCAGGAAAACGAGTAGGATGTTTAATAATTTGCTCCAGATCATGAGTAATAGAGAAAGCAAGAGCCTCGCTTCCTCCCACATCAGTGTGAGAAGAATGAAGCCACTCGCTGTGGTGTACATTGAAGTCTCCAATGTAGAGAACTTCGGCATGTGGGTGAGAAGATAGCAAGGACTCATGGCACGAGGAGAGATATTCAAAGAAAGATACAAACTCGGTGGAGTTTGGAGAACAGTAGCAGAAGCAAAGGATGATAGTGGTAGTGGAGAGATAGACTTTTAGCCAGAGAACATCAAAGTCAGGAGATTCAAGGTCCATGAGCCTCACAGTAGGAGTGTTAATGTTGCAGTAAGCACAGACCCCACCTTTGGAACGAAAACGAGTATACAGATTATAGTGGGAGATTTGGAAAGGGTCAGTGGAAGCATGTATAGACAACTGGGTTTCAGATAGGAGGAGGAGGTTAGGGAGGAAAGAGCCCAAGTGCTGTTCCACAGACGAAAGATTAGAGTACAGCCCACGAATGTTTGAATAGTGAAGAGTGAAAGAAGCAGATCTATTAGGAGGTGCAAGGTTAAGAGCAGAACCATTACTACCACCAGGCGTGTCTGCCCTCAAGCCAATGGTGGAGTCAACACGAACCCCGGAGATTCTTCGCACCCCACTATGTCGGGTACTGGGGGCCATTATTTGTGAACCTTCCATAAATAATGACAAAATGTGAGGAAAAGGAAAGTAAAAGAGACAGATGTGCAGAATGTTGTGACTTGTCAAATGCAATGGAATAGCAAGAGATGTGTAATGAATATGCCAGAATATTCAGTGTAGATGTAGGCATGAGGAAAGAACCGCCCTGAAGGAAGATTCAACCTGGAACTGTCTGGACCAGTCCTAGTTGCATCCTAATACCTTCAGTCGTAGTCTTTCAACGGGCGGCTGGTGCCATGGCCATGTAGCAGCAATCGTAGGTGGTTGTGATTACCGATTTTCCACCTCTGAAGATTATGTGGGATTTACAATAGAGGAGCTTCAAAGATATTCTTAGGTAGATAACATTTTTTTCTATAAGTGTGACACCATGACGGGCTAAATAAAAAATAATAATTCTGCCCTCATCGGACCTGGGCACGAGGAAAGCAAAGTAAGCAGAAACAGAGTGTGACAGAGTGTTTCGCTCAAAGTAACCAAAGGCTGTTAGATACCTTATTAATTAATTTAGTAACTTGACTGTTATTTTCTAACTAAAAAAAAATTAATTTCCACTTCTTGACTTTTGCAGATTATGATTATTTGCAACTTATATTTTAGCTTATAGCTAATTTTAAATATACCTTATTTACTCTTCTTGTACGTGTAGAAGTATAGCCCCGATATAAAGGCTGCTCCTATTTCCCATCTGCTACTAGCCAAGAACATTCTGGAGAGTGTTTACCAGTAACCTAACTTTTTATTATTATTCTCGTTTTATTTTATTTGCTTCCACTTGTTGCACCTAAAAATACTGTTTCTCCCTTGCATCTCTGCTATAAATGCCTGCCAGGGATCACCACTAAAATAGTCCTTAAATTATATCAGAGCCAGTTACTGCTCTAGAAAATGTATCCTACAGATGAACTCACCAGGAGGGACAATGAGACGCCCTCCTTGGCGCTCAATCTTCCAAGAGGCAACATCTCGCCTGAGCAGTCTAAGTTTTTTTCAAACCTTATTTACGTGGCATCTTCACAGGAATTCATCTAGCACAACAAGGTGAGGGATAGTGTATGGTAAAGCTCGTGGGTCAAGCAAATTGGTTTGTTTTCGAGAATTAGTTACATTCGTTACTGGCTAAATCTTACGGATTTTTATTCTCAGATTCCATTCCCATCCACACGAAATTTTGTAGATTACCAAACTGGAATCTCACATGCCAAAGTTAATTCCTTAACCTGTAAATTACAGCTGATATACATTGCTAAGAAGTTTCTTTTCATTGAATGTGATAAACGAAAATCTCATTCTCTGAAGACTGGTTATGAGCCTGTAAAAATCTATCTCTTTTCCTAATAAATTCTAATTTCATTTCACCTCTTTCTATCATCGTAAATAAAGTGTTTTACGTCAAAAATTCGTCAATAAAGCTATTTGCTATACAAATTGCAAATAATTAAAAGGTAGTTTTACCCTGTTGGCTTTGCAAATATTTCCTGTTAACCACAATTTAATGAATGCATACTGTATTTATCTTGCTAATTCTTCATATGTTGGGGATAAAGTGTTTTAAGTTATAAGTTGCAAATACCTCAAAAGGTGGTTTTGCACCCTTATTTTCATTGCAAACAGTTCTTGATAACCAAAAGTGAATGAATACTGTATTTATCTCGTAGATTCTTCCTTTATCCTAAATAGAGTGTTTTAACATATTAATTGTAAATCAGTAATAAGCATTGCAACTTTTGTGGTTGCCCACAATTTAAGGAATACATACAGTACTGTATTTGTCTTGCTTATTCTTCATTTATTGTGAATATATTGTTTTCCTTTAAAACCAGTAAAGAATTAATGGTTTTGTATGCTATTTTGGCAGCATAAATATTTCTGGTTAGCTGTGAATAACCAATATATTTTCATCCAGTAGAATGACATTGGAAACTCATTATATGTGTGCTCATGCTTTCAGTTTCCTATTATAAACAGTGTGTCATTTCTGTTTCTGAAATTGCAGTGTCCTGTATTCTACTCTGCCTGTGTGACAGAGGTAATCGTCGAGTTGAGGCCAAAGTCTTGGCATACGTCCGTGGTGTCGGGAAACGAAATCGTGCTCACCACCTCCGGGATTCGAGGCAGCATTTCATAAAATTTAATTTGAGAAATTTAATTCAATTCTTTTAATGTCATTGCATTTCCAAAATTAAAAGAAAGTTGAATTCTGAGTTTCATTTAACCGACTAATGGTAATAGAGATGGGGTGTTCAAGTACAAATATCTGTCCTGTCTGTTTGTGAGCTCTTAACCGAGCTCGGTACTTTGAGTCCCCTTAGTAAAACAGAATCTTAACAACACTCTACCATCCTAACCCCCAACACAGAGATAGTGTTGTGACTTGTCAGATTTTTTTTTTTTTAGGATGGGATAGGATAGGAGGGGAAAAAAGGGGAGGGGATTAAGGATATAAGGGAATTGGAGGGAAAAACGAGAAAATTAAATAAAGAAAGAGAGGGGCAGACCCTCGTGCTAAGTTTTTGACAATAATTTTTGATTGTGTGACTTGTCAGATGAAAAGGGATAATAAGAGATGTGTAACGAATAAACAAAGAATATTCAGTGATGATGTAGGCATAGAAAAGAGCCACACCTGAAGGGAAACAACATCGAACTGTCTACTAAAAACTATTACTATTAATCTGACATAACTTAACCTAAAGTAACTTACAACAGCAGCAACTACGATGCTAGTGTAATGAGGCTGGATTTTGAATATGGGTTGACCGATTTAATGTTTACCTAAATTTAAGACATTGTAGATGTTAAAGATTCTCTATTTAATTATGATTTGTATTATTTTGCTAATTATCTGATTGATAATATTGAGAATTTAATTAATATGAATAGTGCTATGATTTAATAATGAATTTGAGCTTGTTTGTATTTTAGTTGTAACATGAAGTTATCAAAGAAATCAGAGCCATGTGTGCCGACTATTTACCATCCTCCTATGAGTATATTAAATCTTAAGCTAATAAGTATATGAGTTATTGCAGTATTAGTAATAATTATTTACGTAACCAAGTTAACTTAACTTGCTATGTTCACATGTACAATTGAGTTATATACCTTTTGTCGGTAATGTTTGTTCGTTGTAGATTTCCACACAAGGGTGCGGAACGGGTCACGGTGGACCCGTATTGTCGGTAGTGTTTTTCATTGTTTTATACTGTGTTAATGTGTTAAGTCTTATCTTAATGATTTATTTAATTTTTAATATTTCATGTATATTTTACTGCCATTTATTTAATATTATTCACTTATGTCAGAGATGTGTAAGTACTGTAAATTATATTATTTCTTTTAATAGTTACATAAGTATGCTAGCCTTCTAATGCTGACCACAGGGTCAGACAAATTACATTCAGAAATTATTAGACTGAGTACTGTATCCACTTGCTGGGTTATATAGTGACTTAACAACTAATAGAGGTTTGCAGAACGATACTACTACTGCTGCTTCTACTATTATCACTGTTAATATTTATAATCGTATCAAATGGTCAACTCCTTCCGCCTCTTCCTCCCTGTTTCTTCTATGAATATGGTAACTTCCACCATGAATTTCATTGTTCCCATTTACCTTCCTCCATATTTTCTCTCTATCAGGAGTCCTTCTTGCCACAATGCCTTCCAATGGTTGTTTTCACCCTCCTACACTTCTCCCTTACTTTCTTCCTTTTCCATCTATGGAAATCACAGCAGCCAATATGATTTTAATTTTCCCCCTCTTGATTTCTTCCATCTTTTAACTCAATTTCACACCATTGGTAGTCATAGCTGCCATGATGCCTTCTAATGGTTGTGTTCCTTCTCCTATTCTCCATCTCTTTCTCCATCTTCCTTCTATGGAAATCGTTGTTGCCACTATAATTTTCATTTTTTCCTCTTACTTCCTTCCATTTATCCCCTCTCTTTCACACCATTGGGAACCATGGCTGGCACTATGCCTTCTAATGGTTGTTTTTCCTCTCCTCCTACTTATTCCTGCTATGGAAATCATAGCTGCCACTATGAATTTCATTGTCCCCTCTTACTTCATTCCATTTTCCCCTCCAATGGCAATCATAGCTGTCAATTTTCCTTATAATGGCTACTTCCCCGTCCTCTTCTTCTCTCCCACTTTTTCCGTTTTCCTTCTGTGGAAATCATAGCTGCCACTACGATTTTCATTGTTCTCTGTTACTCACTTCCATTATTTCTCTTTTCCTCCAATAGGAGTCATAGCTACCACTATGCTTTCTAATGGTTGTTTTCTGCTTCCAACTCTTCTCTCACTCTTTTTTTTTCTATTCCTTCTATGGAAATCGTAACTCTTACAATAATTTTCATTCTTCCAACTTTTCCCTCCCTTTTCCTCCATTGGAAGTTATAGGTGCCACTGTGCCTTCTGATGGTGCCTTTCTCCCTCCTACTCTTCTCTCCCTCTTTCTCCTAAATCCTTCTATCGAAATCTTAGCTGCCACTATGATTTTCATTGTTCCCTATGACTGCCTTCCATCTTCCCTTTCGTTCAAGTAGTAGTCATTGATACCACTATGTCTTCTAATGATTGTTTAACCCTCCTTCTCTTCTCTCTAGCTTCATCCCTAGTCCTTCATTGAAATCATAGCTGCTATTATGATTTTTATTGCTCTCTCTAACTTTCTTCAGTTTTCTCCTTCCCTTCCCATCCATTTGAAATCTAAGCTGCCAAAATGCCTTCTAATGGTTGTTTTCCCAGTCCTTCTCTTTTCCCCTTCTGCTTTTTCCTTCTATGAACTCAGCTACCACTATGATTTTCACTGTTTTTTTTTCCTTTTACGTCCTTCCATCTTTTCCCTACTTTTTCTTTCATTAGAAGTCATAGCTGCCATTGTACCTTCTATTTATTGTTTTTTCCCTTCTCTTTTTCCTTTCACTTTTTCCCTATTCTTGCTTTGGAAATCATAGTTCCCACACTAACTTTCATTGGTTCCTCTTACTTTCCTCCAGCTCTTTCAGCCCTTTCAATCATTTGGAGTCATAGCTGCAAATGTGACCTCTAATGGGTGTTTTCCCCTCCTCCTCTTCTCACCCTCTTTATATTTATTCTTTCTATGGGAAGAATAGCTGCCACTATAATTTTCATTGTTCTCTCTAACTTCCATCTTTTCATCCCTATCCCTTCATTAGGAGTCATAGCTGCCACTATACCTTCTAATAGTTTCTCCTTCTCTGCTAACCCTCTTTCTCCATATTCCTTCTCCTCTTTCTCCATATTCCTTCTCCTCTTTCTCCATATTCCTTCTCCTCTTTCTCCATATTCCTTCTCCTCTTTCTCCACATTCCTTCTCCTCTTTCTCCATATTCCTTCTCCTCTCTCTCCATATTCCTTCTCCTCGTTCTTCATATGGCGCTGCCACTATGATTTTCATGGTTCCTTTTCACTTGCCTTTGATGTTTTTTTCGCCGTCTCCTCTTCAACGCCTCTTTATTCCTCTTTAGATAATTATAATTGCATCCATGATTTTCATTATTTCCTCTTACTTCCTTTCATCTTTCCACTCTCTCTCTCTCTCTCTCTCTCTCTCCATTAGGAGTCATACTTGCCCTATGTTTCCCCCCCCTCCCACTCTTTTTTCCCTCTTCCTCCTTGTTCATTCTATGGAAACAATAGCTGCCACTATAATCTAATTAACTGTAACCAAGAGGCTTGAGTTGATTAGAAAAGAATGCTCTCTCTCTCTCTCTCTCTCTCTCTCTCTCTCTCTCTCTCTCTCTCTCTCTCTCTCTCTCTCTCTCTCTCTCTCTCTCTCTCTCTCTCTCTCTCTCTCTCTCTCTCTCTCATTGTAGTACAAACATTGATTTTAAGTATTCTCAACTACTGTCTGAGTGTTTGGGGTTCCACGACTAAGACCCAGATGTTACGAGTGAAAAGGCTCCAGAATTTTGCTGCAAGAGTTGCCATAGGGGGGGTGCATAAATATGATCACGTGACTCCCCTCTTTGAGAGATTGGGTTGGCTAAGGATGGACATGAAGTTCATATATAATATCTGTCTTTTAGTTTTTAAAATAAATCATGGAATATTACCGGAATGGCTCTTCTCATTGCCAACAGTTAATCAAGTGCGTATCAATAACGTCAACACCAGATATCAGAATTCTTTTTACGTGCCCAGAACTTCCACTGATATTGGGGCAAGAGCCTTAAATGTAATGGGCCCGAGACTTTGGAACTCTTTACCCGCAAACTTAAGAAGCTGCCAAACATTACCCTCACTTAAATCTCATCTTTTAAATCACCTACTTAATAAGTGATTTTAGTCTCATTATTATCCTCCCATTGGGTAGACGAAGTGTACGTATGCTTATTTTAATGTGTAATTATTTTGATTTTGTGCTTTGCAAATTTCATTTGTTTTATTTTGACATTTTACATTGTAACTTGTAATTAGATTAATTATCATGTAATAGCCATTTTTGATGGAATAAAGTTTTTGACTTTGACTTTGACTTTGACTCTCTCTCTCTCTCTCTCTCTCTCTCTCTCTCTCTCTCTCTCTCTGTATATATATATATATATATATATATATATATATATATATATATATATATATATATATATGTGTGTGTGTGTGTGTGTGTGTGTGTGTGTGTGTGTGTGTGTGTGTGTTTGTGTGTGTGTGTGTGTGTGTGTGTGTGTGTGTAATTACCTAATTGTAATTTTCTAATTGTGCTTACAAGAAAGAGCCCAAAGTTCGTAACTTCCCGTGTCGTGGTCGGTTCCATTTTGTACTTAGTAACACTTATACTGGTCAAAAAAAAAAAATCCTACTTGTCCTTAAAACTATGGATTGAGTAAGCATTAACTACCTCCTCGATTAGCCTATGACCTCCAGTTCTAGAGCCAACCATATAAAAATATCGATCCCTATCCACTCTTTTATAACTATAAAGGAATTTAAAAACCGTCACCATATCCACCCTCATTCTCCTAGCTTCGAGTGATGGCAAATCTGCCAGTATATTTTCTCCTATATCTCTCTCATTCTCTGTCTCTTGAATTCTGTTCCTGCCATTGAGTAGTCAAGCTTTGGCCTTCTTGCACTTGTACCCATTCTCATTATCTTACATTTTGAAGTATTGAATTTGATTAGACACTTTTCTGACCACTCATGCAGACTACTTAGGTCTTCCTGAAGTTCTCTGCCATTGTTCTCGTTTATTACTTTCTTCACAATCTTTGCATCATCTGCAAACATATTCATGAATGAATTTACAGACTCTGGTAGCTCATTTACGTATACAAGGAACAAAAGTGGCCCTAAAACTGAACCCTGTCGAACTACACTACTAACTCTTCTCCATTCAGACACCGAGTGTCTTACTATGACTCTCTGTTCCCTTCTTTATAAGTTTTATCCATTCCAAGACAGTTCCTCCTATTCTCGCCATTGCTTGCAGCTTCTTAATAAGTCTCCCGTGTGGGACAGTGTCAAATGCTTTCTGGAAGTCTAGGAATATGCATCTACCTAGCCCTCTCTCTCCTATAAGATTCGGCTTACCTCATCATAAAATTCTAATAAGTTTGTTACTGTTGATCCACCTTCTCTGTATCCACTGTTGTTTCACTGACAAAAACTTGAAGGATTCCAAGTGAAGAGAGATGTGTTTCCTTAGTAGTTTCTCCATAATTTTGAAAACTATGCTGGTCAAGGAAACAGGTCTAAAGCTTAGAACCGTATCCCTATTTCCCTTTTTGAAGATAGGTGACACGTTTGCTTGTTTCCAGCATCTTGGAATATCCCCTGACTCCAGCGACTTTTCAGATATGATACTCAGTGCCGGTAATATTGATTAAGCACATTTCTTAAGTACATAAGGGGATATATCAGGGATGGCCAGACTTTTGGATTCCGAGATTTACTCTAAAGACTGAAACTCTTTTACGATCTACCATTCTACATAATCACAAAGTATTAAGTCAACTAGGGTAAAAAATCAAATAGCATATTACTATAAAACATGAGTACAATTGTTTCACTTACATATATATATATATATATATATATATATATATATATATATATATATATATATATATATATATATATATATATTATTATTATTATTATTATTATTATTAATCCGTTCAAACTAAACTAAGAAAAAAAATCAGTTCAAACTGTGGTGGAAAGGCGATCGACCAAACAAGTGGCTGCGATCGACTGTTTGGCCACCTCTGGGATATATCATCAGGACCTGTAGCTTTATGGGCATCTAACCCCATCAGCCCTTTGCATACCTCTGTGCCTAAAAAGATGATGTTCTCCAATACCGGCCCATGAGCTTCTATCTACAATCTGAGGGGGTGGGGTATTTTATACTGTAAATACTAACAGAAACTCCTTATTCAATTCTTCACAGATTTATTCATTCATTTCAGTGAGGCTTCCATCTGCTCTCTTCAGCTAAGCTTATGTATTTAGAACTCTTCACATACTGGAAGTTCAGATAAGAAAGAGAACAGCAGACCGCAACTTACTTCTCCCTGAAATATATTATCGCTCAAAATTGCTGTCCATGAGGATATACGCCTTCCTAGCATTAAACCATTATCTCCCCCAGTTTTTAACTCATTCTCAGAGTATTTGTTTATAAGTAGAGGGGAGGGATTCTCATCTCAATATACCTGTCATTGCATTTCAGCTACTGCGGAAGTTTAGGAGCAAATTTGTACATAAAGAAAAAAAAATTAAAAAAAATAAAAAATTGATATACCCCAGAGTCCAACATTCTTATACCAGGGTTGTACACTGATCTTAATACTAAACAGTCAAAAGGAGTAAATGAAACACTTAATTCTTACTCTTATTTATTACAATAGTGTGACTGTAAAGGGAGTGGCAGGGTTATCATTTTTTTTTTTTGGCTCTGGCCTCAACGAGCACAAAATAAAGTGTGGTTAGGTTTTACAATTCACCAACTAACTTTGTTTATTTAATAATTATTTTCACATCACAGGTATTCTTAACATGGGAAACACTACCTAAAGAACATTTCTCTGACCATAACAATGAATATAACTCATAAATTTCTTCATTGACTAGATTGCACTTATTTAAATAGACCTATCAAATCTTTGTTTTTGTTTTATTTATAGTTCAGACGTGTGAAAAATACTTTTACAGGTAAAAAGGGTGAGGGTGGTTGGTAGTTCATACTCAATATAATTTATTTTATTTAGATATGTTATTTAAAAAGCAATTATTATTATCATTATATCTTTAAATATATTCAGGCAACACTACGAACATACTTAAAATGTAGGTACAACCTGTCACATAACACTACAAACACACTTTTTTATTTTATATCTAAAAAGTTATATATTCTTTTTATTACAATCGGATCAGCATAGCGAAATAGCAATAGTTACTGTGAGACTTATATATTCAGCATGTTCTAAGCTTTATTCGGCAGAACATAATAGCTTTTAATACTTAGGAGTCGTGGTATAAAATACGAAAAATATATAAAGGCAAATAGTCTATTTAAACACTCTATTCAAATATTCAGTTTGATAAAAGTTAAAGTTTCAACTATAAAATGGATACTAGTGCATAATTTCAAAGCATTAAAATTGAGAAGACATTGAAAGTAACAAAAAAACATTGTTACTAATTTCTGAATCATAAAACAGTCTCGAAGATGGAGTTTAGACAAATTAAGAACAGAAAAAATGAGTTGTTTTTTTTACAGTTTTTACTAGTTCTTGATATATAGAGAATGTCTTGTTTTCCACCACACTCACCCCTGACACAAGATTTACCTGGAGGTCAACACAATAAACATTTCACAGAAAAAATATACAAGCTAGTTATAACAACAGACACTACAATGAAAACAATCAAGAGCTCAGAAAGACTGAAATCGGCTTGGAGAGAAATCTAAAATACTGCTTCCCTTGAAGAGAGAGATTAGGTGGAAGAAAGATGAGAAGGTTTATATATATATATATATATATATATATATATATATATATATATATATATATATATATATATATATATATATATATATATATATATATACACGTACACACAGGAAAATAAATAAACGAAATATAACAGCGATAACCATCATATGAACCCACACTCTTGTTTGAAGACCCTCAGCTCACACTATAAAATTATCAAGAGCTAACGACTAGCAATTTTAGAATCTCTTGATTTATCCATAATTTTTTATTATAATCAAGTGAAAAGGGAAGGCTGACAGCGAGTGGAAAAATTGGACACCATACTGAAAGAGGGAGGAGAGATAAAGAGATCACACATATATATATATATATATATATATATATATATATATATATATATATATATATATATATATATATATATATATATATATATATATATATATATATATATATATATATCAAATGTTTTCTGTGAGACAAGAGATAACTGGCAAAATGATAGAGTCGTGGATATAACAAGGCTTCTCTGTTAATAGAAAAAGAGAGAGAGAGAGATTTCAAACACAAGATCCCACAGACTTCCCCTATTCACAGTTGGCTGCTCCTACGTAACTTACCTTAAGATTTTTTTTTCTCTCTCTAGGACGCTCTTTCTAGACCTTATATAAGTTTAGTATTATAGTGGTTCAATATACTGTATATTAATTATTATTATGATTTTACTCATATGTTCACAATACACACTAACAACACTGACAGGATAATTATAGAGGTACGAGATCATACTAGGAAGAGGAGATTGTGTACTAAGCATTATATTTAGAGAAACAGAGCTGTGCATAGTCGTATAGGTAAGATACAATTCTAGGTAACACAGATATAACGCATAAATTTCACTTGAGATTTTGTTTTATTTCTTATGAAATTTCTCGAAAAGTAAAAACACCCTTTTTCTTGCTCGGAATTTTATATATATTTGACGCTCAAAACTTCTTTCAAATGGATGGTCTTGAATATGAAGAATTTTGCCAAGAACTCACAATCAGACGAGACGGATTAGGGAATGTTGAGAAGTATACCATAAGTTATAGAATATGTATACATGAATATGTGTGAAAACACATAAGCACATAATGTCACGTATAGGTATAAAAGTGTAATATTTATATATATTACAATTTACACATATACAGAATCTCAATTAAAAATAATCCTAGAATTTCTTCCTTTAGATGAGTGTAGTTATAAGCGTTGAAAGACTAGTGCTGTCTAAGACGAATCGTCTTTACAAATGGCTTCACCCTGGTTATTCTGCTCTTTGCCTTGCAAGTATAGTTTTCTTCCTTGGGGTTAGTTAGCAAAAGGACAGTATGCAGGCAAGTATAAACAACTTGCAAATAAATGAAAAGAAACAGAGTTAATTGTGAGAAAAAAAACTATCTATTATTCAGGAGGTCTAAAGCTGGTTTTAGCTTGTTTGTTAACAATGGTTACGAGGATTGGGAATGATTATCTTGTATACATACAACTTTATTTGTGCAAACGGGAGAACTGAAATTCAAGGTACTTTTCTTAACTGCCAGACAGTAGTTACTACAGAAAGCCTTTCAAAATTGAATGTAAATTGTATGTAAATGTTCAAATATGTAAATAGATACTTTGCCTATAGTGTCTGTACTGACTTATGAATGTGATTTTAGACAATCTCCTGTTAGGCTTTGGTCAATATCGGGGGAAATGAAAACAGACGAGGAAATCTAGAAAGAGCCATAAATATCAGAGGAAGCAAAAGGGAAGTTTTGGTTTAGCTTGATCATATATGTTAAAATTATTATAATATTATCATTTTTCTTGACGACAAAACAGTTCCACAAAACATGTACATACATATTTATTATTATATAAATCAGGTAAGAACACCAGTCCTCGACAAACACACATACCACCATTTCCTCTTGCTGAAGTCAGCCGAGACAAGAAGTGGTCAGAGCCAATCAGGGCAGCACTTTTGCAGCTTTTAGTTACTTTCTTTCTCATGTTTATTTTACAAATTGAGAACCTTAAGTCTGTTGACTGACCACGTCGTAGACCAAGGGAACACACATCAGAGGGCGCAAGTAAGGAAATCTTAATGAGTGGAAGTGCATACTCATCCCAATAGATAAAAAGTTCATCTTAATAGTTCAATTTGAAGAGGTGAATAATATTAGTCTGCAATCTGACATTTTTCGTATAATGCCACACTGTAAATTCGAAGATTAAATTTGCTGACGAAGTGATTTCCCTGCGAGCGCCCACTGACACAAAAGACAGTTTTTTGGGTCTGCATGTCCTACTTGATTACAGTGACTAACAACCATAATTCACTAGTTTATTTTATCTGGCTATCAAATCAACAACAACGTTAGTTAACAACAAGGGTCAGAACAACTTGTCTAGATGTATAAAGGAAAAAGGGTGTATGATTTTCTTCTTCTTTGTAAGCCAAAGTCTACAAATTTATATTCTCGCCATCGCGGAACAGACTCATCGCAAGCATAGAAAGTGGGTCTATAAGTTTCAAAGAATACAAAGCAGAAAAACTCTGGATCTCCTTTAAGTCGTAGGTATAGGAAACTTTGAACTAAGTCTGGAAAGTACAATTGTTTTTCCAGCTTAGAAAATACAAGTTCAGAAAACTTGATGAAACTTAGGGTTACAGATAAAAGGTTACCTGTTATTTTCAAGGTAGAGGATACGCAGATATATATACTTTGATTAATTATTCAAAAGTTGACAGAGCATTAGGTATTTGAATTTCTCAGAATCCAGTCATGAAAACTAAAGCATGAAGTGGAAATATTTGATATATTTTTGTTCTCTAAGATTCAAGTTTGGATAGTTACCAAAAATGAAAAGCCAAAACCACAGCAACATTGCATTTCGGTTCCAAAGGTATATGTATTTGAAAGCACAAACATGGCCCTTTCTAGGGATAATTAGACACTATATATATATATATATATATATATATATATATATATATATATATATATATATATATATATATATATATATATATATATATATATTCAAAAATATTAAAAGTTAAAATCTCAAAGAATTTGAGATTCATTCCAGAGCTCAAAGACATTACATGAAATTATTTCAAGAGGCTCCTGTGAGTGAACAGCAGTTTATAACTTATTATTATTGATATGATGTTTAATATGTGTAAAAATATCTCTCTTACAGATGTTAAAATTCTTTAGTAGTATATTTACTTTAAAAGTGAACAAAGCATGCCTGTAGTAATGATCACCGATCAAGTATTTATCATTATGATGTGTATTCTATTTTAAGTATATCATTTACCTTATCCAACTGATGAACCTAAAAATACGAATACTCCTTTGACCGTCACTCTGCATATATATTTTCTTTAGTCTTGGATTCCAAGAACAGATTTTATGCATGTCAATGAAACATAATATACTCTTTCTTCATTTTTTGTTTTTTGCATCTGAGATTCTGACACTAAACATTCAACATACATTTACACCTTGCTAGAGGTATGTGACTGAATATCATAGTGGGGTATCCAAAGCACATTTGCGTTCGTCCCTCGCTACGCAGGTCCAGTCAGCGCGCAGCGAGGGAACGCAATGACGAGTAATATGGACTGTTTTTGAGATAATGTGAAATATCATTGTCAAGAGTACTATGGCATACAGATATATATACACACCTATGCTACATGAACCATTATACAAAGTGCTATTGGAAAACATCAATGCCTCACTGATACAGAATTCCCCTTGAATATGCATGAGTGAGTTTAGAGAATTATGTATCATAGAGGAGCGTCATCAGAAAGAGCTATTCATTAACAGCCCAATATACACTTACTTCCTAAGTACTACAGCTCTGCAATATTTGTAAACATGTGTCAGAACTTAATAATTGCTGGGTAAGAAGGGCTTCTACAATCTAAATATATACATATGGGTTCATCTTGTTATTCCACTGCAAGGATATTCAACTCCGAAATGCCCTAGACATGAGGATATACAGATGTTTCAAGAACCCCCAAAGTCGGGTTTGGTTAGCTTGCAGTGTACATATGTACGAGTATAATTTCATTGTGTAAACATCTATTGAGATCCTATTTTTAGTTCAAAGCATCTCAATACGAATCAAATATTCATTTCTTCAGAATCCAATTACACATTACAATCAGTCTTAATGAACAATCTTTGCAACAGCCATTTCATCATATGAAAGTATTTTATAGGTTCATCAGGGATAAGATGAAACAATAGCGCCCTTTCATTTGGGAATATATGTAACAGAGGTTTCATTGTTCGAAAATACTGCTTTATTCATGGACTTGAAAAGACAGGAATAAAGAGTGGGAGGAAAGATTCCTTGTTAAAGTCGGTCTGGAATTTTGGGAAAAGTGACGTATTTTTTGAAGTTCCAAAACACTGGGAAGATTAATTTCAAAAACAATTCAAAGAAGACGAAAATGAACACTTTAACTTCATTGGTGGTTTTGCATTTATTCTTATATTAAGAACATGATGCAATCCATCATCATTCAGTGTTGTAATAAATGTGGTTGACATTTGAATGAAGCTCCAGGAGTACCAGAGTGAGCTTATTATAGAAGAGTCAGTCATAAGATATAGTAACCTGACAAAAAAAAAGAAGAAGAAAGAAACAGTACTTAGGCACTCACGAGGTCATCTGTTCAGCCATGCGAGACAAGGTTAGCCGGTTAGCCAGTTATGTGTAGAAGGTTACACCTCATATTTACACAACATATACAATATCCAAACAAAGGTATGGCACAAAAATCGTCTCAAAGTATGTCTCTTAGACTTTAAAATTATAAGGGAATGGCTAAGGAATACAATACATCTGACAACAATGCGAAAATAAGACTGGACATAAGTAAAAATAAAAAATAAAATCAGATTTGTACATTTAATTTCCTTATGGCAAAAACAAGAACTGGAATTTCAATGGTCAAACGGACGAAAATTCAGATCAAAGAAATACAGTTGCAGTGAAAATTTATCTTATTACATATTTATCAGACCAAGAGTTACATATTTACCAATGATGCGACAAGCTCACCTGAAAATACAATTAACACATAACTTGTTGATTAAAATTTCAAGTCACAATCATTATCAGAGAAGTGTATTGCATTAAAATAAAAATATGGAAAATTAAAAAATAAATATTACTTACATAACACGATGACGTATAGAAACAGTAATAAAAAAGGAAAAAAATATATAATAACGAAATATGAAATAATTTCACTCTTGACCAATCACAATAAGGACCATTTTACCAGCATGGATGAGCGGGAAAAGGCTAATTGCTTCTACATGCAGTGAAATGCCCTGACCTTAACTTAGTAATTTTAATTTCATAAAAAGTAACCTCAACTTCAGTAACACACGGATAATAAACAAGCTAGACAAACGGAGAATTCGATGATCGACGATTTAGTTGGGTTACACATTGGTAACAACTTGAACTGAGTAGCTGGGACCGGTAATGCCTGTCCTGCCCTCTATGGGCAAATGCCGTAATCATTCATCAAAACAACTTCCTCTCATGGAAAAGCATCTAGACCGTGTAGCATGAACTCTGATGGTAATACTAGTTTAGACTTAAATACACCTAATATTATTATTTTTGTCGCTAATAACATGTACCCAAAGCATGAACACCTTTTCTTAAAATGACTCCAGCGTCTTTCTATTTTTGAAAGAGGTAATAACACTCATAATTTGTATAATGGTGGAAATCGTTGACATGCCTTGATAGAATCAATTTTACCACTATATATGGATTACAAGCACAGCATTAATAATCTGAAATATCAATGTAGTACATATGACTCCACCAGCCTATCGGCATTTGTTAATAATATCGACTGAAAGTGACGTGAAGCCAGAAGGGCAAAGTTATAATCTGAGGACATAGTGAAAATAGCTGTCATTATATCTCACAAGAATAAAATATATACAACAAACTTTCCAGTTTCAATAATATAAACGCTTATTACCAGTTTCGAATATGTTTCGTAAGCTTTCCATAGAAAAAATATTGTTAAAAACATTAATCTTGCACAAAATTAGGACAATAATTTTTACATAATGGCTATTCAAATAGCACAGACTTTTAATTCCAAAATCCTTGACACAATATTACATAATGTATATGGAGAAGAAATAATGCTTTAAAACCTGGCTTCAAGTCAGTCTTCAGATTGTTTTGGCTTAATGATGAAATTCCTTTGTTGTTTTCACGGTTAATATTGCTTCCAGGTTATGCAAGATGTTCAGGTCACATTCCACGCAGCCCAGAGGAAAGGTCAGGAGTACCGGGTGCCAGGGGAGAAAGAGAAAAGTGACGATTGGTGACACTATTAGGCCATGAAGTTTGCATAGCGGCGGCAGCCCCCCCTCTCAGAATCAACCTCTGGAGGCTCACTGCAGAATACATTTGCCTGGAATGAATCACATAGAAACACTGGTGAGTATCTCTGAATATTCTTCAAATCAAAGTGAACTCCGATGGAGGTTGTAAAAGGTCCTTGCGCTCATATTAAAGAGAAAACATTGAATATCTTTTATGAAACTATATATATAAGTATAGGAATGCTGGTTGCAATTTTTTTTTTTTTAGTGATTTCTTTGTCCTGTGGAGATATATTTCCCTCTTAACTAAATCTTGTTTTTTTACAATCTAACAATATATTTTCCACTGAACTGAAGACCCTTCTAAATTTTCTTGAATGAAGTAAGAACAGTATATGTTCTTCTTGTGCTATTACATATCAATTAATTCTAATCAAAATCTAGCTCATGTATTTTTTCATATGCTGGATACAAGACTATTCAAAATTGAGTAGGTCAGTCAACATGGGATTTCAAAATTAATAATGGTTAATCACACTCAAAATATACAGAGTAACACTCAGACTGTTCTACAGGATATATATGTATAGCATACGTGACGAGGATTGTACATTAAAGTGCTCAAGATATTACAGAAATTAAATAAAGAATTGGTATCTAAAGTAACAGCTTACTTATTAACCTTGACAGTCTGCTAATGACTTTGATTAATAATATTCTGAAAACATCTAATATTTAATCCAATACAGAAAAAAAATACATTTTCATATGCTTTAACACATCTGCTACTTGAAATACGTTACACTAAAGTAAAATTATTTTACGAAGTATTTTCCTATTCGTAAAACTAAATAACATGAATACAAATAAAAAATACTTAGATTATGCAATCTCTGTTCGTGGGGGTGGAACTCAAATCAAAACATGAAAAAAAACATAAAAATCAAACTAATACAATTGAAACATGTAAAGCGTAGAGTTGTAGAGCCACGTGATGCCATTACGACAGAACACTGAAAAAACATCTATTTGTACATATCTCAGTTTAGAAAACAGAGAAACGGGACGTTTAAATGGAGGGTGTGGCAAAAACAGAGGGTGAAAATATACGTGGGAGGGAGACTTCCTTATAATCCAACGAACAAACAAGGCAAATACAGTTGTGGGCGGACACATAGTGTAGTTCCTTATATTCACGTTAGTATAGTTCACAGTATTTGATATTTTCACAAATACCGCGATGAGAGTGACTGAATTAAAAAGAAACACCGATAGAAACCTACAGCTTTGTGACACTGTAAGTCATTATTTGGTTGTATAACGTCACACACACAAAAATAAATAAAACTATACTGAACGATGAGTATTAAGGAAACACATCCCGCTATATAATATCTCTGGAACGAGTATCTCTGTTAAGTTATGCATGGCATAATATCATTAACTTCAAATGAGCACTGCATAACTCCCAGAAGTACCAGATCTAGAGTGAAGACAGAGAATCAACACATCCAGCAGTTATTGAAACAGTTAAGTTGACAGAAGTTGGCACACAGACGGCGGGGATAGACAGAGAGCCTTGGCTGCAGTTTGTGAAAAAAATAATTAGTTTAACTGGAAAAATAGAAGTCTTAGGCTCTACAGACGCATCGCATCTTCCCTTTATGATAAAAGGACGTCTTAATAACTTACAAAAATATGAAACTACAAAAGAATGTTATCAGCAGGGTTTGAGATCTTATCATACAATGAGTTGTTATATAACAGTGAAGCGATACACTAGCTTTTATAAAGGTCAATCACATTGTATCAGGCTTAATATTACTTGTTTTAATTTATGAATAAATTCACAAAAAAATCTGCAAAATACATTCAGTAACGTCTGCAACTGCATTAAATTTCCTTTATGAAATAATATAAATTTCGTTGCTATAGTAATATCTATGAATGTCAAGTATGAAGATAAAGTACTGTAATATACCAAACTACAGGAAATTTGTCCTTCTGACGATAGTCTACAGTGATTAGGAGAAAAAAAAACCAGCTGTGGGTTTAAATATTTGCCATATACTTAGAATATACCTATTTCTAGCTTAGTTTATTCAACTTACACAGCTATTCAACTATCATTTTGAGGAGCAATATTGACAAGCACTCATTTTGACAGGCTTGTCTCAACATCACTGGCGCTCTGTGGCAAAACAGCGCTTCAACTCACCCCTAAATTCATTTCAACTTTAAACCAAATATTTTTCTTCTAAATATTCTTCTCTTTTTTTGCAGCTTAATGTGGTATTGGAACCAAGAGCTCGATGAAGACAGAGAAGTGTCCAAGAAAAATTTTAGAAAATTACACTAGAAGGAAAATTATATTAATAATAATTTTTCTTTGTGATTTCTCAACAATCAACATAAATTCAGAAATTAAAGAAAATAAAACAAGCAATTAAAGTAATACTGACATCTTAAAAAAAAAAATAACTTGACAGAAAAAAGTCATATTATATTATCTATAGGTGCTACACGCTGATTGCGACATTGTAAAAAACAAATCACACGAAAGAATAAAATGAATCAAAACTACAACAAAGGTGGTGAGGGAATCATATATTAAAGTGTGAGGAGTCCGACAAGTGAGGGAAAAGACTCAAATTCTGAGGTACTGAGTGAGGTATAAACTGTAAGTGAGAAAAATCTTTGAGTCATAAAAATAAGAACTGCCAAGTGTACGGAAGAAACGAGGGGGAAAATGGACTCAGTCTCTCTATTCATTATCCAAGAAGATCAAATCTTTCAAAAACTTCAATTTTTTTTATTAACTTGATTATTGATAATGATAAAAATGCCATTATGAGGAAATGTTTCATTGTAAATTTTCAAGTTTAATGCAGGGCGGGCGCTTTTTATATTTAAAAAAAAAAATAAATTATTGTTCAGTGTTAAAAACAAAAGTTTATACAATTTCCGTATAATTTTCTTTAGCTTTAATATACTACAGTCGTGCTTATAAGTAAATATACTGCTCTCTATGGAGGGGAAAACGGAAAAAAAGGGTTATGACTAAATATACTGTGCGGTAGTATTAACTGTACAGTCTTGATTTATATTATATATGATTATATACGTCTAAATTTATCACAGACGGGTTTATTACATACAAAAAAAAATATATATATATAAGATAAACATCGCCCTGCATTAACAAACAACTGAGAAATAAGAGTACGACTGAGCATCGATTCAGAAGGAAAATAAATAAACTTTGCAGTTAGCTTATGCAGAAGAGCTATATATATATATATGACAAACAGATGATGTAATATATAATTTTCTGCCAACTTACCACCGCTAAGAATGTGAAATTTTTCTAAAGTTTTTTGTTTTGTTCATGAAGGGGGGTAGGGTGGGGGGAGAAAGAAACAAAAATAAAAATCGGTTAGTGACATTCAACAAATCATGGTTTGCTTATTTTGTTGCTGTTGTCCTTGTTTTCTTTGTTCATCATTTCAGAACTAACATATTTTTTTGTTTCCTTTGATGGAGTTGATCATTCTTTTCATGTATATCTTCATGGTTATTCGGGTTAAAGTGGGACGGGAAATTAACATAAAATGGCACTTTACAATGAAGGAATTGCCCATATGCAAAATGGATAGAGGATAACAGGATTAAGGATTGCAGGATCTGGTTTTTAAGACTTAAAACACGCCAGGCACATTATGAAGGATTTTGGCAGCAGGATGTGGCAGGGTGACTGGTAGGAACCAAGGATACTCCATTATGTCAAAATTCGAAAGAGTTTTAATAATGCCAAAAAAAGAATTACTTAATTTATCATACTTCGCCTAAATCAATTATATATTTCACTATAGTTTATAGAATAGATATTTCAGTTATGGATCCTACATAAAATCTTGTATGTGTGTATATCACTCTCTCATAAAGTTCTATTAATTATAATTCTTATTAGGGTAAGATAATCTTGAGTAATTTATGGTTTTAAGGAATAAATAACTCATTTTTAAAACGTTTACCAATCTGCATTTCTATTCACTAGGCAATATCAGCGTAAAAAAAATATATATATATGAGTGCTTTTGTCCATGGAATCACATTTTCACATTAGCTAATGTTTTCGTAATTGAAGATGCCAGAGAGTGAAACAACCTCATTGATATTCTACACCTAATGTAAGTAATTTATATTAAAAAAAATTACAACAGTATGTTAATATAAAGTATTTTTTGCACATTCAGCAAAATTCATCTAAGGCGAAGCAGTATTAAAATGGTGGCTAGACTTCAATTACTACTAAGACATTATCAGAGGTGACATAAAAACACAATGGGTTCGTTCTTAATGAGTGAATCTCAATTATAAAATCATGATTTTTTTTAGGATTTTTCAATTTCTATCAAATTAAAATATATGGTTGATAAGAGTAAAGCAAAGAGGAAAAAATCTATAAATGTTGTTGGCAATGCTGATAAACAACCCAGCTCCTCATAGCCAAGTCACGGAGATGGATTAAGCTAGAACAAGTCTATCGGGAACAATATTACTTACGTTTGCAATAAGGA
>JAXCGZ010016078.1:30000-31937 GCA_037179515.1 Halocaridina rubra | reverse complement strand
GTGAAGAGGAAGAAGAAAAATGTCGAAGTAAATGAAGAAGAAAACTATTCATTATTGTGAATTTCGATTTTTTTTTTTTTTTTAAGAAATCTTATTTCATACATTAGAATTTTTTTATTATTTCAACAGAGAATTTAATAAATAATTAGGTGTTAGGCTTATATGTTTATATAATCATGGAATATAAATACATTTAAAAGATAAATATGTACACGATATATATATATATATATATATATATATATTATATATATATATATAATATATATATATATATATATATATATATATATATATATATATATATATATATATATATATATATATATATATATATATATATATATATATATATATATATATATATAAGCGCATCAGTTAATTTCTACATTGTAATGGTACATACACCACAATGACTTGTTGGATGCTGTTATGGATTAATGTATAAAACATTCTTCAAAGGTACAGTTAAAAACTGAATTAAAGAAAATAAGTACAGCTAAGTCCCAACGACTGAGTGAAAAATCGTACGCATGAGAGAACGCACGCGCTCAAACAGTGCTCCCCTATGAGAGAGAGAGAGAGAGAGAGAGGAGAGAGAGAGAGAGAGAGAGAGAGAGAGAGAGAGAGAGAGAGAGATCGTCCTCTGCAACATCCTTTTGTGAAGTGTTTCCTCCCGTGGTGGTCTGATAAGAGAAACATTCATTTTTCCGTCTTGTAGAAACCAGGGGAAGCCGCAGGAGGTTACGTTTTCTAAATCTTTATTTGCTCTCTTATCGACAAGTTCAATCATTTTTATTTTTATTATTTTTCTATTTATATATTTATTTTCTTACTTGTTTCAAGTCTTTCTCAACTCATGATTTCATTGTCTAATTGGTGAGTTTTTCTATATTTTCTTCTTATTTATCCCTTGAACATCCTTGTTTATCACCCTCTCTCTCTCTCTCTCTCTCTCTCTCTCTCTCTCTCCTCTCTCTCTCTCTCTCTCTCTCTCTCTCGTGTCTGAATACATAACGTAGTTCCAGACTAAATAAATATACCAAATGTATTCTTAATCTATATGTTTGAACATTACAGATACAGGAAAATCAGATACTGCGTAATAAAAGAATCTATTCACACAATGAATCTCACACTATTCACACACAAAAGAGAGAAATGAGAGAGAGAGAGAGAGAGAGAGAGAGAGAGAGAGAGAGAGAGAGAGAGAGAGAGAGAGAGAGAGAGAGAGAGAGAGAGAGAGAGAGAGAGAGAGAGAGAGAGAGAGAGAGATTAAAAATAAAAACTAGACAGCAGATTACACAAAAAAGGCAACTCCATAACCAAATACAAGACAACTACTTCATGATTAGTTCTCGGAAAACGAGAGAGAGAGAGAGAGAGAGAGAGAGAGAGAGAGAGAGAGAGAGAGAGAGAGAGAGAGAGAGAGAGAGAGAGAGAGAGAGAGAGAGAGATAAATATGCACACAGTATATATAAACATGTTTGCATAAAAAGGAGCACACACCATTTTGTTGATTAATATTCATAGGGGTCATTAATTGCTCATTGTTCTACGCCGAAGATTAAAATCTTGACTTCTTCAACTGTGATTAAAAGAACACGGGAGGTTGGCTGCCTGCAACAACATTCGCAAGGAACATAAATATACACACATACATATGGTATATCGCTTTTTATCTTTTTTTTTTTTTTGCTTTTTATAATTTATTTCTTCATTAAAATTCTGTAATGGATAGAAATATTTTGAGTATTTGTATATAGGATATATAAATTTTTCCAACATTAAATTTCAAAAAGAAAAGAAATTTAAAAAAATTCCATTTTCGTTAGATTATTAATTTGTTGTGTAATTTTAAATTTTTTTCCATAATATTAGTTTATGTTTGCTTTATTTAGGGGTTAGGGAGCTCTTTAAAGTTTTGAAATAGTAAT
>JAXCGZ010016078.1:12500-20000 GCA_037179515.1 Halocaridina rubra | reverse complement strand
ATGTATGTATGTATGTATGTATGTATGTATGTATGTATGTATGTATGTATGTATGTATGTATGTATGTATGTATGTATGTATGTATGTATGTATGTATGTATGTATGTATGTATGTATGTATGTATGCATGCATGCATGCATGCATGTATGTATGTATGTATGTATGTATGTATGTATGTATGTATGTATGTATGTATGTATGTATGTATGTATGTATGTATGCGTGCGTGCGTGTGTGTGTGCGTGAGTGCGTGCGTGTGTGCGTGCGTGCTTGCATGCATGCATGCATGGATAGATGTATGTATGTATGTATGTATGTATGTATGTATGTATGTATGTATGTATGTATGTATGTATGTATGTATGTATGTATGTATGTATGTATGTATGTATGTATGTATGTATGTATGCATGCATGCATGCATGCATACATGCATGCATGCATGTATGTATGTATGTATGTATGTATGTATGTATGTATGTATGTATGTATGTATGTATGTATGTATGTATGTATGTATGTATGTATGTATGTATGTATGTATGTATGTATGTATGTATGTATGTATGTACGAGTCAAAGACAATGCTGCTGACGAAATCTGTATCTGTACAGATACTAGAACCGGTTCTAAGGATATGTCTTGTGATAATGGATAGATCCAACAATTCTCTCTCAAGCTATTATATTTTACTTTTATTTTTCTTATTTTTTTTACTACTCCCATTCCTTTCTCTCTTCACCTCTAATACATTCGGCCTTTTTACTTCTTAATTCAGTCCACGTACTTGCTTCCCTTTCACCTAAAAGCAATTCCTTCTCAATTTGATCGACTTTTCTTTTATTGTAGTGCACCTGCATCAACCACCTGCAACTGCAATTTCCCGTGCCTGTATCCCTCCCTTTTTATTTGCAATTTCCCCATTTCTGCATCCCTCCATCATTAACTGCAATTTCCTATGTTTAGGCCTTTTATCTTGTATTCCCGTCACCTAATTCCTATCAGTTCAACAATTAATTGTAATTCCTCTTATCTCTTCGAATGAATATATCGTACCTGTATCCCTTCCACTCAGTGAAGTTCTCCCGACCTGAACAACATCAACTAGTTGCACTTTATACGTACCTAGATTCCTCCTACATTACTGCTATTCCTTGCATCTGCATCCCTCTGAACAATGTTAAATTCTTCAGACCTTTATTCCATTCAAGTACCTGTAATTTTCCTCTTACATGCCCATTATTCATACTGCAGCACTTGAAGTAATTATAACATTTAGCTGAGAGTATATCTCTGTCACTTCGGGACATTCAAGGTAATTACCTAAAATTCTCATCCGATCGCTTATTTATCAAGGTAATTACCCTAAGAGTCATATCTGAAAATTATTTATAGAGCCTGAAGTCGCTATCGTTAAGGACAAGTAAGGTAATTACTCGAAGATTCTCTTTCAATTATCGTGCCAGTTTGGCAAATTCAGGGTAATTATCCTTAAGAATCTCCATATATCGTAACTCATTTCCGTTGCTTTGCCAAAACCCAAGGTAATTACTCCAATATTCTAATCATCGTAGCGATCGTTATTACCTCTGTCGCTTTGGCAAACCACAAAATGATATCCCAAAATTCTCTTTCGTTTGTTACATATTGAAGATCAAATATCAATTGCTTAGCAAACACAAGATAATGACCCCAAAATTCTCCTAATATCGATGGTTATTATCTCTGACGTTTTGACAAACCGCAAGTTAATCATACCCTCCTAGTCTCCTTCAGGTCCTTTGGCAAAGCCCATGCAAGGTAATTACCCCAAAGAATCTCCTGCAGTAGTGATGTTTCTTGCTACATCACGATGTATTAATTTAACGCTACGCATATGTGTGAAGTTCTGGAGTTCGGAGGATCTCCGCTGGAGCGGAGTTTTGAAGACTGCACAAGACGAGGTGCGAAGGCTTCACGTCTCATTAATTTTGTATATTAATGTCTTTTAATATGCGACACGGCATATGCCCACTACAACTTGAGCAATATGACCAAAAACTTCTCTTCTCCATACCCGAACTTCTCCCCATAAAACAAAGTGAAAAAAGGAGACAGTTGGTTTAGAGATATCACAATTTATTCTAGTGGACAAGTTAGAGCTTTTATTTACCTCATTATCTTGCAAGAAAAGGCAATAATTCATATTAGAATATTGTGAATGTTTATTGTTTCAAGAAACTTGGAAGCAACTTAAAATTTCAAAATACTTGATAAGACTTTCAAGTTCTTTAAAATTTGATGAAATCATTTCTCCAGTAATTTTACATTATCTGAAAATACTTCAGCAACTTGGACTCATAAGGACTTATAAAACTTGAGAAAATACTGAAAATTCTAAAAATAGTAAAAAAAAAATAAATTCTTCAAACCTGGATAAAGCCTAATACAGCTCCAATAACATAAAATAATATTACTATTATTTTTTAAAACTTGGAACACAGTTAAAATGCAAGTAATATGCTCAAGGAAACTGTACATTAAAAAAAACTAATTATCTTTTTTTCTCTTGATGTAATAATTATAACTGAATTACTTTCTCTCCTTCATTCATTCACTGGTTATCTCCTTCACTCAGAGCTCTCTCAGCCCTACCATGCAGTCGTGAACGTAAGTAATCAGTTAAATAGCTAAATTATTTCGAGTTCCCGAACTAAAAAAAAATGGGAAAATGGAAATCATAAACTTTTATAATTAAAATATGATAAGTTGTAATTATGAGGAAAAGGTATTTTAAATAAGTATAAGAGAGGATCGAGCAAAAGCTATTATTGAAGTAGTCTGTTTCTTTATTTCCCTGATGAGTATATATATATATATATATATATATATATATATATATATATATATATATATATATATATATATATATATATATATATATCTATCTATCTATCTCTATATATATATATATATATATATATATATATATATATATATATATATATATATATACATATATATCTATCTATCTATCTATATATATATATATATATATATATATATATATATATATATATATATATATATATATATATATATATATATATATATATATATATATATATATATATATATATATATATATATATATATATATATATATATATATACATATAAATATATATATATATATATATATATATATATATATATATATATATATATATATATATATATATATATATATATATATATATATATATATATATACACACATATATATCTATCTATCTCTCTCTCTCTCTCTCTATATATATATATATATATATATATATATATATATATATATATATATATATATATATATATATATATATATATATATATATATATATTTATATATATATATATATCTATATATATATATATATATATATATATATATATATATATATATATATATATATATATATATATATATATATATATATATATATATATATATATATAGATAGATAGATATATCTATATATATCTATATATCTATATATATATATATATATATATATATATATATATATATATATATATATATATATATATATATATATATATATATATATATATATATATATATATATATATATATACCTGTCATCAAAGGCTTATCAAATTTCGTAATAGCACTAGAAGTAGTAGTAATAGTAATAGCCCTTGATATCTTTAAGGTTTTTGACAGTCTGGTACAAGGCTCTGTTGGTCAAACTCCATGCCTATGGCTTTACCCCTTCTCTCTGTTCTCTAATTTCCATTTTTCTTTCTGACCGTTTTATATCTATGGTTGTTGACTGCGCAACATCTAGCCCATTCCCTGTTACCAGTGGTGTTCCACAGGGCTCTGTTCTTTCACCTACTCTATTCCTTCTCATCATCAACGATTTTTTTCAGTCCTCATCTCCCTCTCTTCTTCCGCCCTTTACCGATGATTCTACCCTTCATTCTTCCTCTGCCCTTTCTTCACATATCTTCATCTGCTACTCGTAATCACTCTCGTATCACTCTTTCTTCTACTCGTAACTCCGATTTTCAGAGGGTATCTGAGTGGGGCACCCAAACTTTAGTTAAACTTAATGCCTCCAGGACAGAGTTTCTAGCTATCTCTTTATCCTCTCCCCCTGATAACCGTATTGTCTTCGAAACTAACAAAATTTGCCCTCTTAATTCTGTCAACATATTAGGAATCCATATAGCCTCTAACTTGTCTTGGAGGAATCACATAATCCAAATTTCTAAGTCTGCATCCAAATACTTGGGGGTTCTATTTCACTTTCGTCATTACTTTTCCTCTTTACAGTTACTTAGAATCTATGAAGGTCTCATCCGTCCCTGCTTAGAATACTGCTGAATCTAAGGCATTCGGACTCAATAGTGTCCCTTCTCCTACTTCTAATCTGGATTCTATTCTCTTCGCTGTAAGGTATCATTCCTTTTTCTTTTCTATCACTACTACTTCCATCGCTGCTGTGATGAGTTAGCGGGTTGCATCCCTCCCCCACTGCCGAGGCCGCGCAACACTCGCCAAGCGGCCTCGTCTCACAAGTACTGTGTGGAGATTTGTAGCTCGCGGATAGGTCGGTGCATCGACTGCTTCTTCCCATCTACCTCCAGACTCTGGAACTCTCTTCCTCCTTCTGTCTTTCCTAATTCTTATAGCCTATATTCCTTCAAAAAGCGGACCTATCGTCATCTCAGGGCCTAATCCTGCCATATCTCTAAGCCCTCAGTACCTCGACTATTCTTTCAGCATCGCCTTTTCATTTGTGTACATTTCCTCATCTCTGCCTTGTCCTTAACCTTTATCTCTCCCTTCGTCTTAATGATTTCTTCGTGCCCGAGCCTTTATTGATGAGGGCAGTCCTTGCCTGTCCTGATGTCACACTTATTAAAAAAAAGTAGTAATAATAATAATGATAATAATAATAATAATAATAATAATAATAATAATAATAATAATAATAATAATAATAATAATAATAATAATAATAATAATAATAATAATAATAATAATAATAATAATAATAGTTAAATTACAATACTGAGCTTAAGTAAGAATGTATTTTACAAAATGAGATAAATTTTCACTTGCATATTGATATATTTTTAAGCAATAAAGATTGGCCCAAATATTTAATAATTTTGTAATTCGAACATGCATAAGAATAAGAACTTTTAACGATATATTCATACATTTAATAATTATGTGCTTAAGTTTATTATTATCATAATAATATTAATGAAAATTAAAATAATAATAAAATAATAATAATAATAATAATAATAATAATAATAATAATAATAATAATAATAATAATAATAATAATAATAATTATTATTATTATTATTATTATTATTATTATTATCATTTTTATTACTATTAATATTATTATTATTAAATTATTATTATCATTATCACTATGATTATTATTATTATTATTATTATTATTATTATTATTATTATTATTATTATTATTATTATTATATTATTATTATTACATCAATATGAACAACCGAATACTCCGTTCCTCTTGGACGACAACTCTTCCCACTAAAGGAGGGTCGCTGATTATTGTGACAACAGTCATTACCATAAATAAGTCTCAGCCCCTTGCTCAACTAAGGCGTTTTAATAATGGCCGTAATTCCAATACATCCAGCCATAAATGTCTCTACAAATACGTCTTAAGTGATACTCCAAGATAATTCTCTTTCCCTCACTCTCCTTTTTTTCCTCCCTTAATTTCCTTTACCCCCTTTCTCCCTCCCAATGGTCAACTTAATTCCATCTTTTTTCCCATCACTATATGTTATTACATTTATCATCGAGTATCACCGTTAATAGCTTTAGATAATCACCTTCACTTTCTTACCCACTGACGTCATAGCATTTTTAGAGGTGGGACCAGAAGCTCTCCTTGTGGGAAACCATTAATTGTCTCCCTTCTGCCATCTCATTCTTGACGCCAGGCTAAAAATGCCATCACTGATTGACAGTACATATAATGTTGCGCTCTTCTTATCTGCTGAGGTGACAGGAGTCATTCATATAAATAGAGATAGAAATGGACAAACAAAGTAACAAAGACACAAAGAGTTGGACACTGGTAGACAGAATACATACAAAGAACAAAGCATACATATAGCTGTCGATCGACGACAGATCCAGCTCTGAATATCGATTCGTTCCAATAATTGTGTGACGTCACGACCGATTCATCAACAAATGAGATGGAAAACAAAAAACCCAAATGTGCGAATTCTGTGTTGCAAATGATCTCACTGGTGTTGTACATCACCTGTCTTGCATGTATGATTGACAGACATACTGAGTAATAGCGGATTGATGGTCGTAGGACTGGTCGTCCTTATCAAGCGACACGAGTTCGATTCCCACTCTTGTTCCTTTGGATAATAAATTAAGGCTTTCACTGTAATCTTAAGGATGTGGCAGGGATAACAGTAGCGAGGGTCGTTCCCTACTTACTGGCAGCTTAACAAGCATAATGTACACACCAGAGAGGAAAGAACATTGATGGAACTGGTTGGCTATGAGCTCAGGCATGCGCGTAAGCATACATATGCCAGTCATGAAACTCGGCACAAAAACATCAAGAGATGAGGCTATAGATAATAGAGAATTATAACAGACAACAGGAAAAAAAAATATATTATCTAAGAAAGCAAGGAAACCTGAGGTCTGCTTTTCGTTATCTTCTTCGGAATGGGTTTGTTTTTGCTGCTAATTCTTTATCGCATGACTGGGTGAATAAGTTCCATTAGAGAAATAGAAGTGAATTTATTTTTCTAAAGTCAGCCCGAAGAAAAATGGAACTGTGTATAGAAAGACAATAGTAATACAAAATGTGAATATATGGCATTTTAAACACCAAACTTAGAAATGATGTGAAAAATGTTTGTTGAACAGCTCTTAAAACTCTAAATATATAATATCCAAAGAATGGATCTATAACCTGAGTGTATCAGTCTAAAATGACCTGTGCTATTATTAATACGTGAGGCAAGAAAAGAGTATGCATGATAACATATGCATATGATGTATGATAACTCTCCAGTTATGGGATTGTATCAAAATCAGCACCCACACACCCATATAAACACACACTCACGCACATAAACACACACATATAAACATATCAAAAATGAAATACAGGAAGATAAAATAAGGAACATATTAAAAAATGAAACAAAAATGGTTGAAATAACTAGCATATCGTAAACAAGATGTGATGTATGTTCAAGTACAAACATTCATAAGATACCAACGACATACTTTCCCTATTAGCTATATAATGGGTGTATGTGCAACCTCCATTAGACAATTTCTCATCCCTACACCCCTAAGGCTATATTATATGGCAAAATAAGAAAACAATTTTTGTTGGCAATTATTATTATTTTTTTTTAATTAAGTCAGGAACAGATTTACTTTCAATGTATA
>JAXCGZ010016077.1:12500-30000 GCA_037179515.1 Halocaridina rubra | reverse complement strand
GTCAAAAGATGAGGAAAATGAAAGATTAATGATTACATTGTAGCTGCTAGAATATGAAAATAGTGCCCATGGATGCTCTCAAGTGTCACGAGGCACTTTGTCATATATACTAGTGGATATACATTGCTTCTAAGCAATGTTTCTTGCTCATATATTGCAGCTCGTAGAGGAGCTACATTGCGGGAAAGCAAATGTATTTTAGCTACAAACCACGAAGGAATTACTTGATATCAATAATTATCTACCACTGGTTTTTTCTATAAAAAATTATGTTGTGAACTTTTCTATTCACTGTTGGCGACAAAAATAAGTATTTAATATATGGGGTAAAGGGTTTGAATTTGGAAGCTGTGACCTTTTTCCAAAAATATTTTTTAATACTTTATCTGTGTTAGAGTTAGTTAAATTTCGGCCTATAATACTTGTATTCTAGTAATTCTATACATTTACTTTTATTTTTATTTTTGGACAAGGGATTCTCATATTAAGAAACATTCTTATAAGTTTTTAGGAAGGGATTTATTGCTTTTTACTACAGGCTATTTAAAAATTTTTAACAGAGCTTTTAAATGAGACAGGAATACATATTAAAATATGCTTACATATTTATGTGAATATATTTATGTAATGATGTATTTTTGAAACATTCTGTAAGTTTTGACCTATACCCCTTATGTATTAGATTGTTTTTAATCATAGATGACATTCAAATACTATATACTTATATTATTAGGCATAAAGCTGAAAAAAATTACATAGCCAGATGGAATAAGATTCCATAGCAAAAATTAAATGATGAACTGCCTTCAATGAGATATTAAAAGACAGAATCAAATTACATAGTCATTTTTAGTTTTGAAATGTTGAATCAAAAGTTCATGAGAATCTTCTTGTTATCTTGGAAAATTCCCAGAGTTTGAAGAAAATTTTTTAACATCTGAGCTGTTAAGGTTTTTCTCAAAATTTCTGAATTCTTAATGTTTTTTTTTTCTTTCCTGGTTTTTACACTGACTTTTAAAAGAGCGTTTGGTGATTAATAAAGGAGGCCTTTGATAATTATTTATTTACTTTTTTTGCTATTTAATATGTCACAATTTGGAGATGGACATAGGCATGTTGAAACTGTAAAGTGAATCAATGTGAAAGTTACTTGTAAATATAATGATAGATTATCTGTCGTACATATAAATGCACAATCCCTGTTATCCCATATACTAGAAATTGAACATATGCTTGTACAAGAAAATATTGATGTTCTTTGCATTAGCGAATCATGGCTGTATCCGTCAATTAATAATGCATTTATTAATATTCCTTCATATAATATTTATCGCTATGACAGTGGTAGAGGTGGAGGTGTATGTTTATATGTTAAAAATTATATGAAGGCCACTGAACTAAATCTTGAAACTGAGAAGCACGAAGGAGTGGAAGATAAATGGATCTCTGTCCAACATAAAAAGTTTCCTTCTATTATCATAGGCTGCGTGTACCGCCACTCCAAAGCCCCGGTAACCTCTTTTAGCTATATTTTGGACGTTTTTAAGGAGATAATTTTAAAAAACAAACCAGTTTTTATATATGGCGATTTTAATGATGATCAACTAAAAAGAGAAAATAAAATGAGTAGACTTATTAAGAATTTAAATCTAGAACAGATTATAAATAAACCAACTAGAATCACTCCCACTTCAGTTTCCCAAATCGATCTAGTAATAACAAACTCCAAACATATGATAACTAAGTGTGACGTAATGCCAAGCCCTATAGCAGACCACGAGGAAATTGTAACGTCCCTAAATATTCGCAAACCAAAGAGACAACCAATCTTTAAAACATTCAGATGCTTAAGAAATTATTCACAAGAATTACTTTGTAGTTTACTTATAAATGAAGTACATAAATTAAATGAAATTCTATATACCGATAATATAAATATACAAGTAAGAATTTTAACCAGCGTCTTATCATCATGTATAGATCGATGTGCACCACTCGTGACAAGAGAAATATTTCGTCCCCCCGCTCCTTGGATAACAGATGACATAAAAAACATTATGAAAGAAAGAGACAAACTACAAAATGAAGTAAAACTACAAAGAGATAATATCCCTTTAAGAGAAAAGTTTACAGAGCATAAGAAACAAGTAAAATCATTATTAAGTAACAGTAAGAAACAGTATTACAAAATTGAATTTCAAAACGCTAAAGGCAATATCTCTGATACATGGAATATTGCTAAAACCATGCTTTCCAATAACTGTAATAAAAGTAGTAACATATCAATTATACCCGATGAGGTAGATGTAAGTGCTAAAGCAGAAGAGTTCAATAATTTTTTCGCTGAAGTGGGGAAAAAAAACTTTGAAAAAACAAAAAAAGAAATAATAAATGATATCAATAATAGTAATGGTGGTAATAATAATGATGATGGTAGTAGTAATAATAATAGTAATGTTGATAATGGTGTAAATAATAATGATGGTGGTAGTAATGGTAATGATAATAGTGATGATGGTAGTAATAATAATAATAATGTTAATCCTGAAGAACATAGTGCATTCAATAGAAGTAATGATGTCTTTAACCCTACTACAGTAGATTGTAATACAGTAATCTTAGTAATAAAAAATCTGAAAGACTCTAATGCATATGGATCAGCTGGAATTTGTTTTCGTTTTATTAGAGATTCATTATTTGTAATAGCATATTATCTGACGGTAATAATCAATACTTCCATAGTTACCAATATTTACCCAGATTTATGGAAAAATCCCCATGTAATTCCTGGTTTTAAAAATGGAAATCCTGACGACGTCTCTAACTATAGACCAATCTCTTTACTACCAATTTTATCAAAGATACTTGAAAAGATTTTTGCAAATCAGTTAAGTGAGTTTCTTGAAAAAAATTAACTTATTGCAAAAAGTCAACACGGTTTCAGGCCAAAATTATCAACTGAAACTGCCTTATTGAAAATATCAGATGAAATATACAAAAATATAGATAATAAGAAAATATCATTGCTACTACTACTCGATCTTTCTAAAGCTTTTGATAGTGTACACCATACCATTTTATTAGAAAAATGCAAAAAAATTAACATTGACCCAAGCTGGTTCGAGAACTATTTAAAAAACCGCTACCAGTCAGTCAGAATAAAAGATGTAGTTTCAAGTCGCAAGAAGGTATTGTTTGGGGTCCCTCAGGGATCGATCCTAGGACCTATACTTTTTCTAATATATGTAAACGATCTAGTAAAATATTTACCTAACTGTTATGTCATTCAATATGCTGACGATACTCAAATCTTAATTGAAGGAGAAATTAATGATTTAGAAAATATTATTCGTAGAGCAGAAGAAATTTTGTATATGGCTAAACGTTACTTTCTAAAAAATGGTCTGTTACTTAATGAAACTAAAACCCAATCTATTCTTATCGGATCCAGACAATTATTATCAGAAGTTGATGACAATCTTCATATAAATTTTAACGGTAATATCATTAAGCCAATGAACTCGGTAAAGAACCTAGGTGTCTATTTTGGCCGTTACATGAATTTTGAAATGCATATAGATGAAATTTATAAAAAAGTAATGGGTACTCTAATATATCTAAATAGGGTAAAAGACTCATTTGAAACATCAACTCGTATAATAATTGTCCAGTCCTTAGCTATGAGTTTAATTAATTACTGTCTCAAAGTTTGGGGATGAACAAATAAGACTCAATTACAAAGAATACAAAAGTTACAAAACTTTGCAGCACGAGTGGCTGTTGGCAATGTAAGAAAATACGAGCACATCTCTCCTGTTTTAAAAGATCTAGAATGGATAAAGATTAGAGATAAATATGTTTTTGATATATGTACCTTTGTTTTTAATATACTAAGAAACAATCTTCCTGATTGCTTGTATAATTTTTCTACAGTAAGCTCAGTTACCGGGTTAACTACCTGTCAAGGGGAAGATTTATTAGTACGAAGGTCTAAAACTGATATTGGCTCAAGAGATATAAACATTCGTGGACCTCATTTATATAATCAGCTTCCCAGAGAACTAAAAAATGCTGGTTCAGTGTATACTTTTAAATATAATCTTAAGAAGTTACTCTTAAAGGAAGATTTTACTTGTAATTTTTAATAGTACACTCATCTTTATGATTTGTTTGTTTTAGTATGTCTATATCGTACACCACAGATGTCTATCTGGAATATATATGCATCTTATTTGAATACCCAATGTACTTTGGAAATAAAGATTTATTATTATTATTATTATTATTATTACTATGTTATACTTACTGCAAACCAAACTATTTGGTCCAAATTATATCACGTGTCAGGATAAAACTATGGTATATATATGTAATGATCTCCATTTTCATCTATAGTTATCCTGGGGCGGGGATGAGCATCCTTCCTCCCTGTTTCCCTGCATGTTTTAAAAGTCACCTAAATGAGGCATATTGAGAGGCTGGGAATACCCCCCCCACCCCTATGTATTTGTTTTCTGGCAATGAATGTTCCTGATTGAAGAATGGGTGAAAATAAACGTTTGAGTTTGTAGATGTTTTCAAGATGAACGATGGAAATGTTAACACAGAATCAAGCTTAGGTCAGAGCATCTTTGAATAGATTGGCCATCCTCCTTACAAGGAGGGTTTATGGCTCTTGCACATAAAAACATAGGTAAAAATAAACGAACACATAAAAGTAAAAAAAAAGTTATATATAAGTATGTAAAGAAAATTTTTGATGGAGTCTGAGCGAGTGTTTATCAGACGTGTCTCCTGATAGGAAGCATTATATGGGGCAGGAAGGACATTTGCTTTGAGAAAGAGCCAAAGTAGTCTAAAGTATCACCGGAATGGTTGTGATGCTAGTTCTTGCCTTGTGTTTTGTGCCCTAATAGTGTATGGGACATTCACACTTGTGTATCTTTGTTGGTGAAAGGGCGAAATAAAACTTGGAAATGAAATGTGAGTAGCTTGGTATTATGTGCTAGAGCTTGAGAATTATTCAAACAATAAGACTTTGACTCTTCGTTATTATAACAATAACCTGAAGAGAGCCATCACTTAATATGAGAGTAATGTTATTACGCAGATAGGCAAATATCCTGAACATTCAAACTTGCTGTTTTGAATAGAAAAGAGATCGGTTTATAAACAGGACCCACCTCGAATTTTTGAAGCCGATTTGGCGATGTTGAGTGTATGAGGATATACAATCAAAAGTTATTCAAATGTAGTTATTTGGTGCTTGAAATATTTTGTTTGGATTCTCGGTGGAATATTTCGTTATCCCATATTGGTTTCTTAATCAGAAGCGTATCAGTGTGCCCATGTATCCTCTTTTAGATCACTCCTATGCTTTTGTAGGCTTGAACTATTCCTCTGGTAGTCTTGTAATGTTTTAGATTACAAATATTCATTGCTTTGATGTGATATTTTATTTACATGCACAGCATACTCGTACATTTATCGTGCCATGCATGGAGGATTCATTGTTAAGATATTGGCTTCTGTAAATACAAGCTACTTTTCTCAATGACTACAGTATTGCTGTATGTGGTTAGGTGAAATAAATTCAGGATAGATCAGCTTACTCGGCAGGCAGGATTGTAGATATCCACCCAGGGGGGTGGATAGGCCAAGGTGGGCCCGTAGGTGATTTGATTGGTAACTTTAAAAATACTGCAAAAAAAAAAGAAAAACTTCAAGTTGTTCTTAACGGGAGGAGGAGGAGAAGGATGATATTCCCTTATAATAAATATTGAAAATGCTTTTGAATTAATTGTGATCATTTGTCAATGCATTTACAAGAATGGGATGATTTTTTTTTTTAATATCAAAGGTATTATTAAGTTGCTTTATATAAAATAAAGATATAACATTAAACTTGAATAAAAAGGAAGAGAAAATTTATATATATATATATATATATATATATATATATATATATATATATATATATATATATATATATATATATATATATATATATATATATATATATATATATATATATATATATATATATATATATATATATATATATATATATATATATATATATATATATATATATATATATATATATATATATATATATATATATATATATATATATATATATATATATATATATATATATATATATATATATATATATATATATATATATATATATATATATATATATATATATATATATATATATATATATATATATATATATATATATATATATATATATATATATATATATATATATATATATATATATATATATATATATATATATATATATATATATATATATATATATATATATATATATATATATATATATATATATATATATATATATATATATATATATATATATATATATATATATATATATATATATATATATATATATATATATATATATATATATATATATATATATATATATATATATATATATATATATATATATATATATATATATATATATATATATATATATATATATATATATATATATATATATATATATATATATATATATATATATATATATATATATATATATATATATATATATATATATATATATATATATATATATATATATATATATATATATATATATATATATATATATATATATATATATATATATATATATATATATATATATATATATATATATATATATATATATATATATATATATATATATATATATATATATATATATATATATATATATATATATATATATATATATATATATATATATATATATATATATATATATATATATATATATATATATATATATATATATATATATATATATATATATATATATATATATATATATATGTGTGTGTGTGTGTGATTACCTAACTGTGTTTACGGGAAAGACCCCAAAGCTCGTATCTTCCCGTCTCCTGATCGGTTCCATTTTAGACTTAGTGATACTTATCATACCTGTCCTTAAAACTATGGATTGACATAGCATTAACTACCTCCTCGCTTAGCGAATTCCAATTATCAACTACTCTTACACTGAAAAAGTATTTCCTTACATCCTGCAAAGAAGTTTTCTTACCAAGCTTCAAACTATGACCTCTAGTTCTAGAGACAGCCATATCGAAATATCGATCCCTATCCACTCTATCATAACCATGAAGGAATTTAAAGACTGTCACCATATCCCCCCTTACTCTTCTAGCTTCGAGTGATGGTAAGTCTAATTCCCTCAGCCTCTCATCATAACTGAGATTGCGTATTTATGGCACCAGTTTCGTGGCATGTCTTTGAACTTTTTCAAGCTTAGCTATGTGCTTTTTCAAGTGCGGATTCCAAAAGGGGGCTGCATATTCGAGTTTTGGCCTCACATAGGTTACATAAATATTTCTGAACATTTCCTTGTCCATGTGCCTGAAGGCTACCCTTACATTTGATAAGAATGCATATGCTACCCTTACTATGCCATTTATATGTATTTCTGGAGACAAATCTGCCAGTATGTTTACTCCTAGGTCTCTCTCATTTTCTGTCTCTTGAAGTTGTACTCCAGCCACCGAGTAGTCAAGCTTGGGCCTTCTTACACCTGTACCCATTCTCATTACCTTACATTTTGAAGTATTGAATTTCATTAGCCACTTTTCTGACCACTCATGCAGATTATTTAGATCCTCCTGAAGTTCTCTACCATTATTCTCGTTTTTTACTTTCTTCACAATCTTTGCATCATCTGCAAACATATTCATGAATGAATTCACAGACTCTGGTAGGTCATTTACATATACAAGGAACAAAAGTGGCCCTAAAACTGAACCCTGTGGAACTCCACTACTAACTCTTCTCCATTCAGACACTGAGTGTCTTACTCTAACCCTCTGTTCCCTTCCTGCTAAGTAAGTTTTTATCCATTCCAAAACATTTCCACCTATTCTAGCCATTGAGTGCAGCTTCCTAATAAGTCTCCCATGTGGAACAGTGTCAAACGCTTTCTGGAAGTCTAGGAATATGCAATCTGCCCAGCCCTCTCTTTCCTGTAAGATTTGGCTTACCTCATCATAAAATTCTAATAAGTTTGTTACTGTTGATCTACCTTCTCTGAAGCCATGTTGCCTCACTGACAAAAAGTTGAAGGATTCCAAGTGAAGAGAGATATGTTTCCATAGTAGTTTCTCCATAACTTTGCAAACTATGCTGGTCAAGGAAACTGGTCTATAGTTCAGAGCCGTATCCCTCCTTCCCTTTTTGAAGATAGGTATCACATTTGCTTGTTTCCAGCATCTTGGAATCTCCCCCGACTCCAGTGACTCCTTAAATATGATACTTAGTGCCACTGATATTGTGTTTGCGCATTTTTTAAGCACATGAGGGGATATGTCATCAGGACCTGTAGCTTTATGAACATCTAAATCCATCAGCGCTTTGCATACCTCTGTGGCTGTAAGGTTGATGCTCTCTGATTCCGGCCCTTGAGCTTCTATCACTGCAATCTGAGGGGGTGGGGTATTTTCTACTGTAAATACTGACTGAAACTCATTGTTCAATTCTTTGCAGATCTCTTCATCCGTCTCAGTGATGCTTCCATCCGCTCTCTTTAGCCTTAAAACCTGTTCTGATACCTTCAGTTTTCCTCTGATAAAGCTGTGGAAAAGCTTGGGATTTTCTTTAGCCTTCCTGGTGATGTCCCTCTCATAATCTCTCTCTGCCTCTCTCCTTTTACTTAGGTAGTCATTTCTTGCTCTTTTGTAGGTTTGCCAGGCATTTATGTTTTTTCTCCTCCTATACCTTTTCCAGCATTTGTCTCTCCACTCCTTAGCTCTTTTACACCCATTATCGAACCATTTCTCTCTGGCATGAATTACACCTACTTTGGTGACAGGTATGCAGCAATCTACTATCTTCCCATATTTCTCACAAAAGATGTCATACATTTCTTGTACAGATTTGTTGTAAAATAAGGTTCTCCAGTCAATAACTGCGAAAAGCTCATTCATTTTGATGTAATCTCCTTTCGGATAGATTCTCCTCATGTCCTAAGTGCCTCTACTCTCAGGAAGAATATCTTCAATGATATACTCCATCAACAACGCACAGTGGTCACTCTTTCCAATTGGTGGTTCATACTCAATATTTTCAATATCCAACACATTATCTTTGAACACTAGATCAAGTAGTGATGGCTCATCCCCACCCCTGGCCCTTGTTGGTTCCATTACATGTTGGTGTAGGAAATTCCCTTGTACGCAATCTAGGAATCTTGCCCCGAATGAGTCCTCACCACTGTGTGGGTCAAGATTTATCCAATCTATCTCTTTATGACTAAAGTCTCCCATAATCAAAATCCTGCATTTTTTTCCCGTGCCATGTTAACAACTGAGTTTATGACTTCAATAGTACCTATATGACTTTCCTCATAAACTTCAAGCCTATTTTGGTTCCTTGGTGGGTTGCATACAACAGTTATTATAATGCTCTCTGACCCAGTATTTATGCGAGCAACAAGAAATTCCCTGAACTCACTTTCTATAGCCAAGTTTATTTCTTCAACTTGAATCCTCTCACTTATGAGCAGTGCTATCCCTCCACCAGTCCTCACAGATCTTTCAACCCTTAGTATTCTGAAGCCCTTAGGAAAAACTGTGACACTGTTTATGTCCTCACTCAACTTAGTCTCTGTAATTGCTACTATATCTGCCTTACTGTTGTGAATCCTATCTTTTAATTCTACTGCCTTACCAGCTAATCCATCAGCATTTGTGTATAACAATCTTAATGAGGCCCCATCCCCTGATCTTCTGTCATTATCTTCTTTATCTCCCCTTTGTCTGGAAGTACTCTGTAATGAAAATTTTTCTTCTCTTCTTCATTTCTTTCATCATTTAACCTTCTTGCCTCTTGCAACAAGTTTTTGATCTTTCCCATCTCTTCCTGTGTTCTGTATCGTCTAATGAACACTTCTTTGCATTCTTGAAGGTCTTTTAGACTTTTTTTTCTCAACAATATTTCCCTACATGTTTCCCCTCTCTCGAAGGTTACTTTTGTTGGTCTCGGCTTTCCTTCCCTCGAATATTTACCTAGTTGGTGTATGTTTACAATATCCTCAGGACCACATACTACTCCAAGCTTTCTTATCAGGTCTACAACCCTAGCTTTATTTTCTTCAAGTCTCCCCTTCCATGTTGGCTCCTGGGCTTCACTTATGCCTGAGATTACCACTGTCTTCTCCTTATCAAGTGCCTGTCTGATGAGTGGGTTTGCCCTTTCCATCACAACGTCTTTCATTTTTTCGATTACTGTCTCTTTATAGTCAACTGTTTGTATGTTTTCCAGTGCCACCACCTTTACAGCCTCTTTTACTGCCACATTCCCCTTTAGTGCATATATATATATATATATATATATATATATATATATATATATATATATATATATATATATATATATATATATATATATATATATATATATATATATATATATATATATATATATATATATATATATATATATATATATATATATATAAATATACATATATATATATATATATATATATATATATATATATATATATATATATATATATATATATATATATATATATATATATATATATATATATATATATATATATATATATATATATATATATATATATACATATATATATATATATATATATATATATATATATATATATATATATATATATATATATATATATATATATATATATATATATATATATATATATATATATATATATATATATGTAAGTATATATATATATATATATATATATATATATATATATATATATATATATATATATATATATATATATATATATATATATGTGTGTGTGTGTGTGTGTGTGTGTGTGTGTGTATCACAGAGAGAATGAGAGAAAGTTTGTTTATATCTATGTCTACATTTATGATTATTAAACTGTTCTATCATATAAGAACTTTCTTTATGTGAACATATCATGTATTGCTCACATACACACAAACAAATCACTTAAAAAACCCTCTTTGGGATACACTGAATAGGGACTGGAAACGTAAGTCCATAATTGAAAACAGAATATCCAGGCCACAAGGATAAGCACAGGAATGGTATTGAATGGCATCTGGAAGCTGGATTAATTCGAGTGAGCTTCCCGCCACTATGCTAGTAAATTACATATTCTCTGAAGTAATTCTAGAAGGCATATTCAGAAGCAAATTCTGGTTTTGCATTCGGCATGCCTGTATTTTGGTAGAACTTTCAAATTATACTCTGTAATATACTTAATATTTCTGAAGTCCTTTTCCCAATAATTCACAATATATCTCTCAGTGAATTTAAGTAGTTAGCCTGCATTTAGAGTGCATATTTGTGCTCTCCCGGTGCTATGTAAAATAATTCTACAGAGCATATGCAGAAGTGTATGACAGGTAAACCTCCGTCAATGTACATTAAAAGTGAGCATCTTACATATATTGTAAGCAGTATTGTAAGGCAAATTTAGATCTATTCTCCAATTAATTTCGTTTTACATTCCTAATAAGTGAACCTTTAGTTTTTTCTTATAGATATGCTTGGGAAGCATATTTCAAATTACATTAATGGAAGCCCATCAGCATAGTTAAAAAACATGTAAAGTAATTAAGCCTTATGTCTTTATGTTATAAGTATATTTACACTAAAAGTAAGGTTGGAATGCAGTATTAAAACTGTATAAAGAGAAGAGAATACAGTTAGAAATCTTAATTAAAATCTATGCTTATGAAGAGAGCTTCTTATTAATAGTTACCACCACACTTATCCTGTTAGTAAATCATATTATGTGCAGATTACCTTTAAGTAAACTCAGTTAGAGACCATGCATAGGAGGAATCTTATGGATAATTTCATGAGGAAGAATTACTTACTTTAAAATAAAAATAATATTGCTCTTTATATGGATACTTGGTAAGTGTTTTCTAGAAACATAAGTGCTCAGAGTGCACTTGGACTTTACATGTCAATTTTTGTGTATGAATAATTTTCCCATTACATATTCTTTGGAACATATAATAGTAAAAGTATCCAAGGAAATATACTATTATATGTTTAGAGATGAATTTAACCTACCTTCCAGCATAATTTTAAAGTTAAAACTCGGTACTGAATTTTGAAAATGATAAAAAGGATAAAATTCATCTCAATTATATTGATAGCGAGCTGTACAGTATTTAAAAAAAAACAAGATATGTTTCATATATAGCGGTCTGTCGACTTAGTTAGAGGACACATATAATCTATCCAACCCTAATATACAGTCTGTATTAACCCTGAGATGCATGTATTAAGAAGTAGAGATCTCTTTTTCATAAAATGAAAGTGTCTCTATATTAAATGAAAATTAAGGCCAACAGGGTATGTAAAGAAAATGAGAACTTAGAGAAGTTGTAATGTTTAAGAGTATGTATATATAACATAAAATCACCTTCTACCACCAAGTACGAGAATGCTTATAGCACCTTAGCTAATTTGGTAGGTCAATGGGTATACATCTAGGACAATGGCCAAGTGTGCTTGTGACCTGCTTCCCAAAGTGTCACATGCAGAATGTCTTGATAGTAAGATAGAGGGAGTTACGGCATCCTATGCCTCGAATGACTGTTAACTCAATAGGTTTAGTTTATACACTATTATATGTACAGATATAGTATGGGTATGCCATTTTCTTAGGCTTTGGTATGCGGAAAAAGGCCATTCTGCAGACTTATCTAGGGGAAACTTTTGAATTTAATGTACTTCTTAAGTGTAATGGTAGAATTAGTAAAAAAATCTTCACAAAACTTCCAGCTTTATATCGATCTTTAAAATGTGTTTTATTCTTATGAGACTAGAATCCAAGCCTTCCAGAACTTGACAATAACATTGGAACTTTACTTCCTAGAAGGCCAAGCATCTACTTAAAATATTCAGAGTAATATGTTCAACACATCATTGACATCTGGATATAGTCTTAATGGATCAGGAAAATGTTGTTACCTAAATTTGGAATCTGTTGTGTTTTGCTTATGTGTAATGTACTCCACCATCTCAATTAATATATATTTAGCTCTGGTAAGATTCACTATTAGGATTTGCAAATATAATGTTTCGTGAACATATCATGGTTCATTAATGATCCTTTTAATTTTTAGAGTATTTTTGCAATGGTGTTGCCTATGCTCCATTTTTTTTCCTATATATCGTCTTATTTTGCTATTACTCTCCTAAATAATGTCATAGATGTATTCTATTACAATTTTTACTAGTGTTTATAAAACTTTGTGAACTGAGATAATTTTTTGCTGAGTTTATATAACCTCGTGTGTGTGTGTGTGTGTGTGTGTGTAAGACACACACACACACACACACACACACACACACACACACACACACACACACACACACATATATATATATATATATATATATATATATATATATATATATATATATATATATATATATATATATATATATATATATATATATATATATACATATATATATATATATATATATATATATATATATATATATATATATATATATATATATATATATATATATATATATATATATATATATATATATATATATATATATATATATATATATATATATATACATAAGTGTGTGTGAGTGTTTAAGTATATATATATATATATATATATATATATATATATATATATATATATATATATATATATATATATATATATATATATATATATATATATATATATATATATATATATATATATATATAGATATATATATATATATATATATATATAAATATATATATATATATATATATATATATATATATATATATATATATATATATATATATATATATATATATATATATATATATATATATATATATATATATATATATTATATATATATATATATATATATATATATATATATATGTATATATATATATATATATATATATATATATATATATATATATATATATATATATATATATATATATATATATATATATGTGTGTGTGTGTGTGCGTGTGTGTGTGTGTGTGTTTGTGTGTATGTGTGTGTGTGTGGATACAATAGCTTTTGGAAATGTTACTTATTTTCTCCAAACATGTATTTTCATGAAAACGATATAGATTTCATATTTTGTCTTCTGAACACATTTATTGTTATCTGTCTGTCTGTTTAGGTACGTAGCTCTCATGCTGATAGATACATTGTTTTATCGTTCTCTCAACATGCATCAATGAAATAAACCAAATGCAATTTTCCATGTAGTTGGGATGCTTTTCATGAAAAAAAAAATTTATTTTATGTATATCTATCTCTGTTTGACTATTTTCCCATTCATCTGCATGTAAATAAGTGAAGTACATCTTTTTGACCTTTCTATATGCGCCCATGAAAAGAAACTAGATTTGTCTCTAGTTGTTTGAATACGTATCGGTTAGCTGTTTCCCTAATCCAACAGCTACTGATGGAAAATGTCATAAGATTTGGGCTCAGAAAACTGTGGGTTTTTACAAAAAAGAGATTTACTTCCACATGGGGTCAGTTAAAAGGCATTATTATTTTGTTTTACCTATTTCGTGTGGATATGGCTTCAAAGCGTAAATATTTTCGTGTCATAGCTGAGAACGTGAGTTCACACCGCCACAGTCTTAAGTGATAAAAGAATTTTTCACATATTTTAAGGGAATACAGATTAAACAAATGGATTTTTTAGGCAGCTGTTGGAACTGAGTGCACCATAAACAGTTCACCTTAATGAAATTCAATTTTTGATGTTGGGAGATATGTACCGGTGACTCTTGTCGTATATCAGTCCCTTAATTAAGAAAGAGAGAGAGAGAGAGAGAGAGAGAGAGAGAGAGAGAGAGAGAGAGAGAGAGAGAGAGAGAGAGAGAGAGAGAGAGAGAGAGAGAGAGAGAGAGAGAGAGAGAGTGAGAGAGAGAGAGAGAGAGAGAGAGAGAGAGAGAGAGAGAGAGAGAGAGAGAGAGAGAGAGAGAGAATATATAGTAATTAAATGTTCTTATTTTATTTCAATATGCTGTACTGAGATGCAAACTGACAGTCAAATAGTTTGCTGTTTAGACAGATAGATAGAGAGAGAGACTTAACCGTTTAATATTGTATAACGATTTCCCACCGTTTTATTGCTTAACACTACATCAACAGACCCATGATTACACTAAAATGCAGTAGTTACCATGAGACTGACGGTACTAACACCACTATTTTCTAAATATGGCTGTTGTGGGTAAGGTGGAATCAGACAGCCCAATGGATATCCCTCTAGCAGCTGAGATTGCTGGAAATAATGATTGTAACCAATTGGTTCTGACATCATTAAAAGCTAAATATGACTTTATTGCCTAAGGTTTAACAATAAAGCTTCCTGGATAATTGCTTGGCTGTTGTGGATGTTTGAAATAGGCATTATACTCTTGTTGCATTGATGCATATTCTGAATAGTTTTGATAGAGAAATCTTTGTGGAAAAACAATATCTTCTCAAAGCCTGACCTTTGATAAGGGTAGAATAGCATTCACCACAGCTCTTATATAAAATAAATATTCAAATGCACGATTAGCAATATCTTCTTTATTTTATGAACTCATGAAAATCACATCTTTTTTTCATCTTAAATAGATGTGAAGTAAGTAAGTATATGTATGACTAACAATTTCTCCTTTCCTATCTAAACTTGTGAAAAACATGCATCTTCCTCCATTATTCAATTAATGTGAAGTAAAATCAAGAGTCGTTGTTTATATTGTTTCAGAATATTATAGTTATTCTATTTAACCTTTTTGTCACGTCTGAGATAGTGAAAAAACTTTTCTCAGAAGGTTAAATGCTGTTATGAGTTTACAGAAGTTGCTTATTGATTGACTACATGGTCATTTTTCACGTACAATAATTGACCGTCTTGCAGTGGCTATGTTAATGTCCACACAACTGCTAGTCTCCCTCTCGTACCTTTTTGCGAGGAATAGGTGATTCTGTTTAAGTCTCCATGATTAGTGATCAAGCACAGCTTTGATAATTCGCTCAAAAACCATATTGGGAAACTGTTCGCTTAGCTGAGCCTTTACTCGCGAGCCTTAAAACTGTTTTATGTAGAGTGCGATATTTCTGGACACAAAGGCAAGAACATGTCATATTAAATGCAAGAGGTTAAAAACATATGTAATTACATCATAAATGCATAAATACATACATTCATACGTACTATATTGCAAAGAACCATGCAAGATATCCGAAAGACATTATGTGAGACCACCATTATCCATGAATTACAAGAACCCCTTTTAAAATCTGATCACGTCAGTGACAAAGACCATCAGAGTCTTTGCTTTGATGCCTTTTGGGTACAGATATTCAAAGAGGTATGAACTATTGCATCTTATTATTGAAATATATGAGTCACTTTCAGATGCTAGTGATGGAAGAGAAGAAACATATTCCTAAGTGTGGTTTCATTATTTAATAGTTTCTCTATAATCTGCCTTGACACATAATATGAGGTAAATACTAAGGGAGGAATTCCCATTCCCCTTATTCGTCCCCTCTCTTTAATATGTCATGTAGCAGTAAAATCCAGATGTTGCACTTTTTGAAGTGCATTATCAATGAGTTTATTTCTATGTGATAAATTGTTGTGTTGTTTATATTTACCCTCTTAATTCTATAAAAATATTAGGAATCCAAGAAAGTATCAAACTTGTGTAGGAGTAGTCACATAATCTAAATTTCTAAATCTGCTTCTAAAAACTTGTAGGCCCTTTCTCGTTTTCGTCATTACATCTCCTCTTTTGAGATACTTAAAAATTATAAAGGTCTTATCCGTCCCTACTTAGCATACTGCTTTTGCATCTGGGATGCTTCTTCTAATACTTAACTCCTTGATAGGGTTGAATCCACGGCAGTCAGACTCATCATCACCCTGCTCTTTCTTCTAATCTGGATTCTTTTTCTCTTTGCCGTAAGGTATCATCCGTTTCTCTTTTCTATGGTTACTATTTCCATTGCTGCTCTGATGTAGTTGGTGAGTTGGATCCTTCCTTTGCTGCCAAGGCCATTTAGCACTCGCTAAACGGCCTCACCATGCAGGTACTGTATGGAGATTTGTAGCTTGCAAATTGATAGGTGCAGTGACTACTTCCTTCCAATCTCCAATTTCTGGAACTCTCTTTCTCTTGTCTGTCCTAATTCTTATGACGTTATCTTCCTTGAAAAAGCGGATCTATCATCATCTGTGGGCCTACTACTACCAAATCTCTAGTCTTCGATTCTTAAACTATTCTTTCTGCATTTTGTTTCCATTGTCATTATCATTTTTCTATCTTGCCCTTAAGTTTCTACTGTTTCTTCATCTCAGTGTTTTCTTGGTGCCCGGGCGCGATGAGGCGATTTTTTTTAGCCTGTCCCGGGGTCGC
>JAXCGZ010016076.1:0-27500 GCA_037179515.1 Halocaridina rubra | reverse complement strand
CTACATCATGACTAGATTACTGTATTGTACTTAAACTTTTCCTAATACAATTAAAATTCTATGCAAAAAGTGGTTGCTAAAATACACATTTTTGGAGGGAGACATAAAAGTTTGTACAGGAGAGTAACATCAAAAGTCAAACAAAGAAAAATATTTTACTTTAAATATCAATACTTTTTCCCTTCTATCTCTAGTGAATGCTTTATTAAGGATTTGTCAGACATAGAGATTTTAAGATCTGTGAAATATACAGTAACAGGTTTATTTAACCTCAATCTGAATATCATGTGGTACAGAATGAAATGCTGCAAAAGTGTTTTTGTTTAAGTATTAGCATTCATTTTATAAAAAAAAAAAAAAAAAAGTATATTAGCTGTAGATGATGGACAATAAAACAAGAAACATATTTTGTCCTAGGCAGGATTCAAACCTAAAACACCAAATCAAAGTGGCAAGACACAACCAACTACAGTCGAACCTCCAGTTACGAATGCTCCCAACCGTGATCAAATCGATCTATGACCACAATTTGCGAACAAATTTTGAATCGACACCAGAACAATTCTTCGAGGTACGAACGCACAGCCACCCAGGCGACCACGTATTTTCTCTCCGTTCTGCATTGGTGAGTGCATTGTGAAGATCACTCAAGTGTTCTTTCATTACAGATATTCAGATATTTGCTTTTTACTTTAAATTAGCCCTCAGTATGGCTCCCAAGAAAGTGAAAAGTGTCAATGATTGACGAATTTCAAGCAAGTTGAGAGTGGTTTGCAAAATTTCGTTGATGAACTGGATTCATAGTGTTGTTAGGCATGGAGAGGCGGCTAGTTCGGACCAAAAGTCACCAGATGACTAAGTAGTGGCATTTGTTAAATTTATCGAAGAACTTTTCGAGTTGCGACGTGAGCAGGTGAAGACTATCCAGGAGGAGCAATCAGTGGAGGAGGAGGAAGAGAAGGTAACGGTTTCAAGTGATAACATAAAAGAAATTTTCAGTAAGTGGAGTAATATGCAGGCTTTCATTGAGAGGCATCACCCTAACAAAACTAAGACCAACAGAGCAGTGAACATTTTAAATGATAATGTGATGTCCCATTTCAAAAAAATTCTTTAACACAAGAAAAAGACATATTTTTTTGGATCGTTTTCTTGTACCAATACCAGCCGGCGAACTACCTTGCACGAGAGAACAATGAGAGAAAACACCAGAAAAACCTGCACAGTTGCCTGACGTTTTTATGAAAAGGGAGTCTCCTTTGAAGGAATAGTCCTCAACCTCCTCCACCACCATCAACATGTGCCAGCAACTATCAACCACAAAGGTAAAGTGCAATACAATTATCATGTTTTATTTCAGTACTAGAGTACAGTATTTTTCTATAGTTTAGGATATTTTTCATTTCATTCAATAGTTTTTCCACTTATTAAAAAAAATTTAAAAAGGTATGTTTCTGGGGCTGGGGAATGGATTAATTGGATTTACATTAATTTCAATGGGAAAAATTGTTTCAGGTAACGAACATTTTGATTTGTGAATGGGGTTAAGGAACGGATTAAATTCGTGACCAGAGGTTCTACTGTACATCACTGAAGGTCTGCCTTAGGTTCCAATCCCATAGACACAGAAGCTAAGGCACTCACATTTGAAAAAAAAGAACATTAATAAAAGTGCAATGCAAATACTGTACAAGAATTTATCTATTTCTTGAACTCTCATATGCGAAACTTTAGCATATGTAAAGTATCTATTCTAAATGCTTCGATGTGTATCTAACAAAAAAGATTTCTTAGTAGTGTAATTATGAGACCTCAAGTTTAAAGTTTAAATAAAGTAATGAAGTTTCCCACAGGTTTTCCTTTTACTCCTCTTTCCTCTTTAAAGCATACAGGATTTTTATCTGGACAATGAAAGTACAAAGAGCTGAAAGGCATTGCTTGATATCAATACCTCTAACTCACAGTAATATGCAAATTCATATTACCATAGAAAGTAAGACATGATGCATAATATCGTAATCAATTATATCTATTGAGATATCAAAGATATTTAGGATACCAATTCACAATTTGTGGACCAAAACTTCGATGGACAGAATGTACCACAACAGATATAAAGATGAAGTTCATGATGACCACGGTGATAAACTAAAATTAAAAACAAAACAATGCAGGTTACAGGAAGCTGTAGAAGAAGACTTAAAAGATTTCGTCATGTATTTCAATTCACATAATATTTATTTGTGTAAAGAACAATACCGTACCTGCAAATGAGAAGCTATACACGTATTTGGGCAAGATGATGGATATCAATTGATATTAGATATTCTAAACAGTCATTTTTTGCCACTTTGAGCTGAGTACAAATAGTAGTACATGCCAATTTGAGTAAAGTGTACAAAGTGTGGTACATACAAAACAAAATGATAAAATGGTGCATCAGTACTTACAACGAGAGTGAAGCATGCACGTACCTTCATAAACACCTGCAATATAGAAAGTTAGCAATAAAACATACAAAATATTAAAAACTAACTATTCAAAGTGATATTCTACTAAAGCAGTCACAAAAACTTCCAAAATGGTGGTGTTATAGGAATTAGCACACAAAATAATTAAGCCAAAAGCACAACATTTTTCGGGGAGTTATAGCATTTTACTGAAGAGCATTTTCACTTAATGATTATCTAGTCAAAATTTCACATAAAATAACATATCCTTAATGATGCAGAACAGCAATGTACTGCATAATTTATGTTTTAGTTATAATTTACTGAGCAAAATCACGTAAGACCTCTTAACTTCTTGGAATCAGCTTATTTTTTTTTTAACTTTGACTGCAAAGATGCATTCCATGTCTAATAATCTCACAAGAGATTTATTTCAGCACTATATGATACAAAATCATAACAAGGCTTGCTTGCTATGATGTTAATGGATGAATATACAGTATATCTGATTGGTATCTCTTTAATATGTTTTTTGAATACTGTGCAAAACGAAGTTCATATGGTTTTGTCTCTCATTGCAAAGTGAGACTTACTGACAATGAGATATATAATAGTATCTGAATTTTAAACATATCTCAAAATGAAAGACCGCTTTGAAAATTCTGTAATACTTCATATCTGCAATTCAAATTTTTAGAGCATACAAAAAGACAAACTTTTCAGTATTATACAAATAACTTAGTCACTCACAGTTTATGATATGAATAAGAAAAACTGTGGATAAGAAACAATCTGTTTCTGATTTGAGGTTTGCAATAGCATTAATTAATAATTAGTACTCTCTGTATCTAAATTTAAGTATGCATTTATTAACTCAGATTAGCAAAGCCTTATTGCAAAAAGACTATAAATATATGTGGCTTTCTGTTAAAACTATGGACTACCAGCAACAGAAAAGAATGAGTGCAAATACCAAACATTATCACAATAGCAATGACTATTATTTCAAGAGCTTGCGAATATGAATAAAAGTACTGTACTACAATGAAAACGGAAACAGCAGTATTACTCATCTTCAGAGGTAATTATAGACTTTACCAATATATAAAGCAGCAGAATCTGCTTTACATAACTGAGAAGTTGATACTTTTTAAAGCGGACTCGATGATTGCAACCAGGGTTTCTGAACTTAATAATTACAACATCTATAGTACTATGACTACGCAAGTCAACTATCAAACGTAATGCCGCACAGTGCAATACTGTAGTAAAATTTAGATAATCACTGCAAAATGGCATGCAAATACAGTGCAATACTACCTGCAATACAATGTTAGTGAAAAGCAATCAAAGAGAATAGTAATCCTCATATTTCAAGAACGCTTTTTCATTATCAATCAATGTAATATAGGGTGTGTAAATTGAGGACATAGTTTCTAAGCAAAATTCTAAAGTAAGACAAATTCTTGTGGCTTAATGATTTTAAACGTGACATTTATAATAAGCGTTTTCAATGGTAATAATAGGTTAAGTTAAGTTAGGTTAGTTTATTCATAGTTAGAAAACAAGATGATAGTTGACATTATTACTTCCCATTAACTTTTTTTTCAATAATTTGAATATTCATATCACTATTTCCCAGAAGTTGGTGACTGACATATTTAAAAATTATATTATGGTAAATTTCCAGTGGTTTCTGATATATTTTTAATATACTGTATTTCAAGTAACCTAAAAACGGTGCTACTTTTTTCACCAAAAACCATGAAAATTTCAGTCTCCCCCTTCATTGTTGAAAGGGAATATCAAGATATCAGAAAATTTAGAATCCAAACAAATTTAAAGTCAAAAGCATTGGAAACATATAAAACGAAATACTGGAAAGCCACATTGCTAATTATCGGCTCACGGCGGGTGTGAAAGTAAACAGTTAATGTGTACTGAAACACCTTTTACGAAATATCTCATGGTATTATTCATAATATCAGGATAGGCTTGGTAAGGTTAGTTAGATTGGTTAATTCCTTGTTAATAACAAACTGATAGCAATAATTACTGCATTTTATATATTTTTTGGTAATTTTTTACAACTGGACCCGTCTCAATATGGTGATGAAATTTATGTTATGCCTAGTTTTTTTTTATGTGTTTTGAATGAATCTGACCTTGAAAATGTATGATAATATCATTTAATCTGACCTAACCTAAAGTATCCCAAACTAAAAAAAAAAAATAGTAATTTATGATAGTTTTCAAGGTCACATTCATTAAAACGCTAAAAACCAAGGAAAAACGGCGCAAATGACTAATTTTTTTATTAGGTTGGGTTATTATTCTGCTTCCGTTGGCTATCGAGGTCATATTTACTCAAAACATACCATACAAAAAAAAGCTATCGGAAAAACACAATTTTCACCTACAAACTGAGACAGCTCCATATGTAACAAAATTTACCATTTCTTTCGGGTTTTGTATTATCTGGTTACTCATTGAGGATGTGAAGGTAATCATTTGCCAATTTTCTTTTGCAATGAGTAAAAGGAAATTTTTTTTTTTATTTTTCATTTTTTTGAAGGCTGTAAAATTAAATAGAAATAGTCGTACTTTTCAATAAACGACCAAAATCACAGGCAAGTTAAGCCTCTATATGAAAAATAGGCATATTTCATATAGACCTACCAATCATTGTTTAGTTCCAGGATCCAATTAAAAAAAAAATAATCCTACCTCTGATGTATTCGTCATTATTCAACGTCCTTCACCGGTCACAGACTAAGAGGTAAAGACACTTTGAAGATCTGTTCACGCTTAATATCTAAATTACTCGCAAAAAATAATAACAAAAACAACAAAAAACAAAGATTACGTCACTCAATGAATGGTAGACATTGCGGTATTTTGTTTGTTTTTGTTTACATGGCTGCAATTCTTAACATGTCGATTCACTAATAGTATTTTCGATATTCTTAAGACTAGACTTTGAATTCCGGACTGTTATCAAACCTATAAAAAATAAATTATCTTACAATATGTATTATAAATGCAGATAAGACTATATTTTTAGCAAAACTACGCATAATATATCACATATATACGTACATTAATATTTAGAAGTTGAAGCAATATTACATTCATGAACTATTTTTTCAGTAATAATATGGGTCAGCATATTTCTTCTATATAGATAATTCATTATTCAATGAAAATTTAATCCACCCCCAATATGGGGAGTGTGACAAAAAAAGCTAATCCTATATATTTTTGCAGTGTCTCTCTAGCTTAGTAATCCCTTTATATATGAAGCTTTTATTCCCTGTAAATGTATTTAAAGAATTTCTGAAAACACTTCTCTACAGTTATCAAAATGTATTCTGTGATTACAAGGTATTTCATGTTCAGCAAAGAACTGTCAAATATACCACGATTATAGGTATACTATTTGTATTTTATTCTTTGAATCATGCAGCAATATAATATGTAGTTAATAAAATAAATAAAAAACATATAATCAAAATATTTAATAATAAAAATGAAAAGGGAATCTTCAAATAGACACATTTTAGAATAAGAAACATTATGGTAATACTTCTCATTTTGTAGTAAAATTTTGGAACTATATTTAAGCAAATAAAGAAGTAAGAAGACAACATTATTATATAGAAATGTAAACTGTGCTCCTGCTGAAGAGATTTTTTTTTTTTTACATTAAAGATGAAGAGATTGTCGCCTCATTCCGCACCAAAAAGTGAAATGGCCGGTAGACATTTGGAATATTTGAGGCAACTTCTAGCATTTCCTATAGCTTTTCTGATCTTAGTTGGTTTGGTATCCACTGTTGAAAAGACATGCAACTGAACGAAACTTTTAAATGAGAAGCGTTACTCATTTACGCTAAAACTCATAGTTTGAGAGGTAGAATCTACTGTCTTACAAAATGTAAACAAACAGCATTGCCTTGAATTCATCTTATGATTGACGCATTGTGCGGAAAAAAAGCAAGATGATGAGACCAATGCAGAGTAGTCGTTTATCAAGAACATTGTTTCCACGACTTTTCAAGGACAGAAACGTATACTGGAAGGGTCGTTGGCTGTCGTCATCGCCTAATTCTCGAAATGAAAGGACTGGTGATGCCGGCAGTCATTTTGACATCGTTATTTCGGGTGGAGGAATGGTTGGATTTGCTATGGCTTGCGCAATGGGTATGTGCTCGTGCTCTTGTGAAGGGTTAAAAAAATGTCGATTTGAATACATTTTTTAGATATTTTGAAGTTGCTTGAAAGTAAGATCTTCAGAATATGGGACACATTATCCCAAAATATCTACTTTGAAATTTTATTATAATATAGATAGCGTATTTTCCAGTTCTCCATAGCAACTCTAACTGTCTAGTAGTAAGAGGAAAAAAGACGGTGTAAATAATGTTAGAAGCTTTTCAGTTGTACTAGCTTCTGGCTAGTACAGTGGTAACTCGCTGGCTTCGTATTCATGAGGTCGGCAGATCGGTTCCCGTCCAAAACCGAGAGTTTAAGCTGTTTTTACTGCTGTGGCAGGGCAACACAGTGGGGTGTTGGGGCATGGCCTGGCTGACGTTGTGAGGAGCATCTCGGATGGATATCGGAACTGAAACCTGGCAACCTTTACCTTTAATTGTTAAGTTTAGAGATGAAAACATTCCTGATATTTTATTTTACTACTTCTCAATCTCTCTTGACTTATTCCAGTTTATCATGACAAGCTAAGTTATTAGGAAATCACTTGAATAAAAACATATTGATTCCCACTTTGGCCTCAGAAAAAGAAAAAAGAAAAGCCTATCGATGTCAATTCATGAGGAATTCTTCACATGCTGTTGTGCAAACTTTTCAGTGGTTTAGCAAACCTTAATATCGACTATGTGTCTTGATAACTGCTAAGATTATTTGATTAGCCTGAACTTTTGATTTTGATTATTATACGAGATCACGACAGGTAACCAGATATATAAATTCTTTTCATTCATTCTCTATAGGTCAGAGTAGAAGGTTGAGTGACAGACGCATTCTGCTTTTGGAGGGAGCACCAAAGAAGACTTGGCAGTTACCTGAAGAATTTAGTAATAGAGTCTGTGCTTTAAACAGGCACACTCAGAAACTGTTCAAGAAGCTTGGGGTCTGGGATCGCATTACCAATATGAGGCTTCAACCAGTCAGGAGGATGCAGGTACAAAATCTAAAACAGTGGCTTTTTATAATTGAATTGAAATAATTTATATCTTAGTTTTATTTGCCAACTTGAAACATACAGTACAATAGATAACAAAAAATGAAGCCCCAAATGAATGTAATATGAAGGGATAGTGTCGTAATTTCTAGTGTTTAATAAGGATAGTGTCGTAATTTCTTGTGTTTAATAAGGATAGTGTTGTAATTTCTTGTGTTTAATACCTTAATTTGGTTGACTCCAGGTTGTTACAGCAAAATGTTTATTAAATGAATTGCATTGCCTCATTTTTGACATGATGTAGAAAATATTCAGTCGGAAAATTAAGAGAATAGAACATTTTTGCCTAGAAAATGCACCATAGCAACTACTGTACCTTTTACATAAATTTTATTGCACTAAGTACAGTTTAAATACATTACATTAATCTAGGCATGATTTAAAGTGTTATGGAGGGTGAGAATAGATTATATGCAAAGTACTGATAATTTTATGTACGGTTTTTGAACATGAGCTATTAATTACTTACTAGGGAATTGTGAATTCAATTGACTGCTTGAAATGAGGAACAATTGTTGCAACAATGTTGGGGTATGAATACAAAAGGAAAATATTCTGATATATGATATCAATATAAGCGGATAGTACAGTAATGCATAGTCTGCATGATTCCTTTCTGTGAGCATTTCAGATAATATGTTTAGGCTGTAAATCCACTGGCCTATATCTTTTATAAGTATATCTATTTGGGGTTTATCTCATTTTCAAAATTATAGTATTATTAGTATTCCTTGGTTCTAAACACTATTCTGTCTATCGACCATGCTGCACGAAATCTTAATGACCATGCTGCACGAAATCTTAATGTAAACAGTGTCAGCTGAGAGAAAAAGAAAACGTATACAATTCGTTCAAAGAAAACGTATATCGTACTGTATATGGGAAACTTAAATGAAATATATATATTCTCCACACGCTATTTCCCTGACGATGTTATATCGAAAGTTTGTTTGCCGTTTGTTCTTAATGCTTTTTTTCAATCTTCATAATATCACATTCATATAAATTTACGCTTGGGCGCTGTTTTCAATAAAGTAAAGGGTGGTTTGTTAACAGTGCCGGGAGGGTTTATACAGTAAAGGTGAAAATAAATGTAAAATACCTATTATAAAAATGGTGCTCCTACTTCGCGGTTTTTCACCTATCGCGGCGGACCCTAGAACCGAACCCCCGCGATAACTGAGGGAGCACTTATATATATTTTTTTTTCTTACACTTGAACAGGCAAGATAATTGCTCTCATCAATAAAGGTCCAGGCACGTAGATAACATTAAGACGAAGAAAAAGTAAAAGGTCAAGGGCAAGGCAGAGATGAGGTAATGATACACAATAGAAAATTGACAGGCTGAAAGAATAGTCAAAGTACTGAGGACCTAGAGATATGGCAAGATTAGGTCCTTAGATGACGATAGATCCGTCTTTTGAAGGAAAATATGTTATATGAATTAAGAAAGACAGAAAGTGGAAGAGAGTTTGAGTCTGGAGGTAGATGGGAAGAAGCAGCCGCTGCTCCGACCAATCCGTGAGCTACAAACCTCCACATAGTAACTGTGAGACAAGGCCACTTGGTGAGTGTTACATGACCTCGGTAGTGGGGGAGGGATGCAACTTGCCAACTCATCAGGCACTGAATTTCGGTGTTACAATGGTGGTTTGTGTATGTGCACCTGTAACTTTTACAAATGAAACATTTGTTTTCATCTAAGGTGTGGGAATCGTGTTCAGAGGCCATGATAACATTTGACGAGACAGATGAAGATGGATGTGTGGCACATATTGTTGAAAATGATGTCATATTGAATGCTATCAAGGCTCAAGTACCTGATACAGTCAAGGTAAGGTTTACATCATGAAAATCTTATTTCATATCAAGTGTTGAATGATATGTGGGTTTGTGTCGTAGTAGGTAACTAAATAAGATATGGGAACTGGGAAATGGCACTGCTTCCCATCTCTTATTTCTAATCTTGCCACATAAATATTAGATGAGGTATAGATAGTTTGGGTATAATAGAAGTCAACTTCCCCTCAATTCTAATTTTATGGTAATATCTTTCCCACTTCTTTTTACGGAATGTTACAAGAAAGAATAACCTCATTTTGTATTACCTGCATGTCGTAATAGCTGATACAAGTGGATAGGGAAGTGAAGGCCGAATATTCCATTTTCTCCGAAATGTATTTTTTTGTAGAGTAGTCGATGGAAGAGGTGATGAGGGGAGAAGTATATTATAGTTATGTTGCCTTATAGTCACTGCAGAATATGAGGATATTCTACTTATTTCTTCCTGTGGTACTTTTACAGGTGGAGTACAGCAGCAAAATCAAAGGATATTCTTTACCTAAGGACACGTCTACCAGAGTAAATATCTCCCTTGAGGATGGTCGCTTACTATCTACTGATCTGTTGGTGAGTCAGATTTGGTAAATATTTTACAGTTGTTGTATACTGTATAGTATTATACAGATATGTGAAGGGTAATACAATTAATAGTTATTTTGTTTTGTGTAGTGATTGATTGATTCGGTTTTACGTCACGAACTCCCTTTTCTACTAAGGGCTAGGACGGTTGCCTTCTTACGAAGGGATTGTTTTGGCAGATGTAATCGTTACCCTGAGTGTATGCCCTTACTAACCTCAGTCCGTGACGGGGCGCGAACCCTCGACCTGCCGCTTCAGAGTCGCAGACGCGAATTGAAAAGAAATCTTTTTGTGAATCATAACTTACCATAATTTTATTGCATTTATATGACACTGATTATTGATTGCATTGCAAATCTACGTATATTGATTTCATGTAAATCATTTAATGATATAAGCATTAAAAAATTCAATTCAACTTATGAAACGTTCACATTCTTTATATTGCATATGTGTTTAACATTTAAAGTGAACTGTGCCATGCAATTTTTATCTTGAATAAAAGATAAATATATAAATAACAAAAATAAATAATTAGTATATAAAGTAAACATGAGTTCTTTTACATGTTAAAGAATTTGATACAAGAAATATGTGCATTTGTTCACTAATTTTGTCATTGAGGTGGGAAAAGGGCTTTTTATGCATTTCATGAAGCCTAAATATGATATGATGATATTATATATCAGGGAAATCCAGTTTAGCTGGCTGTTGATTCTTTGGTTGTCTGTCACATATTGTACATGATATGATGACTGTGAATTATAAAGTTTATTCATTGACATAGGGCTTCTTAGCTCTATGTTTTATTCTGAAGTGATGTTATAAGAATAGTGAACAGGAGACTGCCTAATTCAGTGTAAATGAGATGCATAAAAAATCAAGGAATATTTCAAAATGAAAACTCGTGTTTACCAGTATATTTGTCAAATATTACATATCCCGTTTACCTTGTGATTGTGGGAAGGTTTGCCTTTTTACGTATGACTTGGAAACCTACTAGAGTTTGAGCAATGAAAAATGTTCATAGATCTCGAGAGTTCATAGAAATGAAGCTGGCAGAATACTGTATTATTAGTGCTGCAGCCTCACATACATTGGTTAATTATATAATCTTTAACAGATTGGTGCAGATGGTATGAAGTCCTTAGTTAGAGAGACAATGGGATCCAGATACCTTGCGTGGGAATACGATCAAATGGGGATTGTGGCAACACTGCACCTGTCAGAGGTAAGGAATACTGTACTATCTTGGACTGTGATAGTTGAGTACCAATATGTAAAATATGTATTAACAGAAGGCAGCATATATTGAAATATATAAATAACAAATTAAATAAGATATTACTGATATTACTGAGGACTACCATAGCTCAGAGGTAGATTGCTGGACTCGGGCAGTGACGGATTTATGTTCATGCCCACTGTTGGATGATAGGAAAGGCATCCAGCCGTAAATCCCCAGCTTCAATCTGTCTGTGTCTACCCCCTCAAATGGAGACTAATAGTGACACATAAAATGTAAAAAAAAATAATTAAGATAATATGCTTCACATTTGACAAGTCACAACATTCCCTACATTTTTTTTTTTTTTTTTTTTTTTTTTTTTTTTTTTTTTTTTTTTTTTTTTTTTTTGGAAGGTCCACAGCTAATGGCAGCCATTATCCGGCATAGAGGGGTGCGAAGAATCTCCAGGGATCCTGTTGACTCCACTATTGGCTTGAGGGCAGACACGCCTGGTGGTAGTAATGGTTCTGCCCATAACCTTGCACCTCCCAATAGATCTGCTTCTTTCACTCTTCACTATTCTAATATTCGTGGTCTGAACTCTAATCTTTCATTTGTGAAACAGCACTTGGGTACTTTCCTCCCTAACCTCCTCCTCCTCCTATCTGAAACCCAACTGTCAATACATGCTTCCATTACAAATCTCTCACTATAATTGTATACTCATTTTCACTCCAAAGGTGGAGTCTGTGCCTATTGCAAAATTAACACTCCTGCTGCGAGGCTCATGGACCTTAAATCTCCCGACTTTGATGCTCTCTGGCTTAAAGTCTATCTCCCCACTACCACTGTCTTCCTTTGTTTCTGCTACTGTTCTCCAAACTCCACCGAGTTTGTGTCTTTCTTTGAATATATGCTCTTGTGCCATGAGTCCTTGCTATCTTCTCACCCACTACCGAAGTTTGCTACATTGGAGACTTCAATGTACAACATAGTGAGTGGCTTCATTCCTCTCACACTGATGTGGGAGGAAGTGAGGCCCTTCCTTTCTCTATTACTCACGATCTGGAGCAAATTATCAAACATCCTACGCGTGTTCCTGATCGTCACGAACATGCAGCAAACACTCTTGACATATTTTTTACTTCTAGTCCTTCAAACTACTCTTATTCTGTGCTTTCCCCTCTTGGTAAATCTGACCACTCTATGATCTCAGTCTCTTCCATTTTCGCTCCCCCTCCACCAATCCCTCCTACTCAGCACCGCCTTTGGCACTTTGAGCGTACCCAATATGAAAATTTGCGTAACTTCCTCTTTGAGTTCCCATTGGACAACTACTGCTTTTGGTCCCGCATCCCTGATCAGGTAGCTCTAAAAGTTGCCGAGATCATAACCGCAGGAATGGAGGCGTACATCCCCTCTTCTACAAAAACATTATCTCCCCCTAAACCTTGGTTTGACCATGCCTGCTCCATGGCTATACATGCCAGGAATCGGGCACACCGATCTTACCAAGCCTCTCCTGCCGATTTAACTCGCTTTGCTTTTATCGTAGCTAGAAATCATTGTACTGCTCAGATTCAAAGGTCTAAGGCTTCCTTTATAAGAAGAAAAGTTGATGACCTCAACTCCTCTCCCACTGACAAATGCTTCTGGTCCTTAGCCAAAAACCTCTCCAATAACTTCTGTAACTCGAGCTTTCCCCCTCTCATTCATTCTGATGGTTCTATAGCTTGCTCTCCCACTAACAATGCCACTCTCTTTGGCTCTCATTTTTCTGCCAACTCTTCTATAAACGATTCCAGTGCACCTGTTCCTCAATCTTTACCCCTCTCTAACTCTATGCCCTCCCTTATCCTTTCTTCAAGCAAAGTTCTTAAGGTTCTTCACTCGCTTAAGAAACAAGGCATCTGGTCCCGATGGTATCCCTGCAAGGTTCCTTAAGGAGTTTGCAGATGAACTGGCTCTCATGCTTTGCCATCTTTTTCGCCTCATTCTGTCAACCATTATCTATCCTTCATCTTGGAAGCATGCTGTAGTTCAACCTGTTCCTAAGAAGGGTGACTGCTCTATTCCTTCAGACTACCGACCTATTACCGTAACCTCCTCTATTGCTAAAATTTTCGAAACTTTGCTCAATGCTCACTTCTTGAAACGCCTTGAATCTAACTCACTTATCTCCAATCACCTGAACGGCTTCCGCAAGGCAAGATCCACAGGTGATCTCCTGTCCTATCTTACTCATGTATGGTCATCTTCTCTGAGGAACTATGGGTAATCCTTTGTCGTCGCCCTTGATATCTCTAAGGCTTTTGACAGAGTCTGGCACAAGGCTCTGTTGACCAAACTCCCTGCCTATGGCTTTACCCCTTCTTTCTGTTCCCTGATTTCCAGTTTTCTTACTGACCGTTTTATATCTGTAGTTGTTGATGGCGCGACATCTAGCCCTTTCTATGTTACAAGTGGTGTTCCACAGGGCTCCGTCCTTTCACCTACTCTGTTCCTTCTCGTCATCAATGATCTTCTACAATCCCCATCTTCCTTTCTTCTTCATGCCTTTGCTGATGTTTCTACCCTTCACTTTTCCTCTGCCTTTTCTTCACAACCGTCATCTGCTACTCGTAATCAGTCTCCTATCACTCATTCTTCTACTCTCAACTTGAGTGGGGCACTCAAATTTTAAGTAAATTCAATGCCTCCAAGACACAGTTTCTGGCTATTTCTTTATCTTCTTCTCCTAATGATAACCCAATTGTCTTTGAAACTAACGAAATTTACCCTCTTAATTCCATCCACATATTAGGAATCCATATAGCCTCTAACTTGTCTTGGAGGAATCACATAATCCAAATTTATAAATCTTCATCCAAAAAATTGGGGGTTTTGTTTCGTTTTCGTCATTACATTTCCTCTCTACAGTTACTTAAAATTTATAAAGGTCTTATCTGTCCCTGCTTAGAATACTGCTCACACATCTGGGATGCTCCTTCTTATGCTTATCTCCTTGATAGGGTTGAATCTAAGGCAGTCAGACTCATTAATGATCCTTCTCTTACTTCTAATATGGAATCTCTCTCTCTTCGCCGTACTACTTCCATCGCTGCTCTGATGGGTTGGCGAGCTGCATCCCTCCCCTACTGCTGAGGCCATGTAACACTCGCCAAGCAACCTCATCTCACAGGTACTGTGTGGAGATTTGTAGCTCACGGATTGGTCGGTGCAGCGACTGCTTCTTCCCTTCTACCTCCAGACTCTGGAACTCTCTTCATCCTTCTGTCTTTCCTAATTCTTATGACCTTTCATCCTTCAAAAAGCAGATCTACCATCATCTCAGGTCCTAGTCCTTCATATCTCTGGGTCCACTGTACCTTGACTGTTTTTTCTGTCTGTCGTTTTCCTTAGTGTGACATTACCTCATCTCTGCCTTGTCCTTTACCTTTTTCTTTTCCTTCGTCTTGGTATTTTCTTGTGCCCGGGCCTTTATTGATGAGGGCAGTTTTTACCTGTCCCAGTGTCACTCATAAAAAAAAAAATATATTCTAAGACATATGAGAAGGTACTCATGAAACCTAGAACTGAAAGAGGCTACCTTAGAAGAGATGCCAAAAGTTTTTCCTTCAATTCTCAACTACTTTTGGTGAAAAAAAGCTGTGTAAACCAGCTCTGGTAGTTATCCTTCAGCCCTAAGATATGAGCCACTTGCTAGATCCACATTTCCATAGGGTTGTCTCTCATGAACTGATATATTATCCCTGGTGTGGAGTAAGAAGTATCATACTGGTATTCCCTATGCATAAAAGTCAACTAAAATGAATAGAGAATTGAAGGCCAGGCAGTAGCATCCCCTCTGAATTTTTTTGGGGTCCTTTTAATACATTTTGTGACTGTTGCAATTATGGGTAGGTTATAATGAAGGTTTTTTTTTCCTCCTTATGTTATGTTTGCTTTGGCCAGCCTGTGAGTTTCAACTTGATATGGCAGTCTGCTAGAAAGAAAATATGATTTACTTTTAGTTAAAAAAAAAAAAATAAAGTAAAAAAAAAAAAAAAAAAGAGAGAGAGAGAGAGAGAGAATGACTCCTAAATTATTATCCGTGATCTCGAGGTTGCACTGTGATGCATAATATTTTTTTGATAAACCTCTGGTAAATTGAATTTCAGAGGGGAATCTTATGAGAAATATAAGCTCAAAATAGAGAAAAAAGTCTTTTGGGATAAGAGGAACCCAAAATTGAAATTTTGTAATCACATACCATGTATGCAACAAAGTATATTATGATTACTATCTTAATGCTATTTTAACTTATAACTTTTGCAATTATTTTAATACTTTTATTTTTGACATTTCAGGCAACAGAAAACACAGTGGCTTGGCAGAGATTTCTTCCTACAGGACCTGTGGCTTTATTACCGGTAAAGGAGAAATGTGGTTTATCTCTTCCTATCTAGAATGAGAAAATTGCCCTTGTATGTATTCTTCTCTTGAAAAATATATTATTTCTATTTCTGAGGAGCGTAACGTACTAACATATTCTATGGAAAAGTAAGTTACATGATTTTATCTACCACTACTTGATCAAAATGTAAGTAAATATATTATTTTCCATTAGTTATCAGATGACAGAAGCTCTTTAGTATGGTCAACAACCAGAGAAAATGCCAAGATGTTACTGAAGCTTTCTGATGAAGAGTTTACAGATGCACTAAACAGAGCTATGGTGAGTATAAAATATGTATATTATATTTGTTCCAGCATTTATGCACTATAAGATTTTATTTTTGTTATATTTCCATCTTACTGAAGCTAGCAGAGTGTCATCTGGGCTACCAAAGATATCCCTTTTAGTAGCCTCTTATAACCTGCAGGAAATTTGAGAATGGAGTTCGTGTACCCCACTGCCATCTTTTAAATTGTAGTCTTTAAAAACTTGGATGTAGTATAGCTGTAAGCTGCATCTATTTTGCTTCAAGATGAACATCTAAACGGGGGATACCTTTCTCTAGGTATTGAGAATTTGTTTTTCATGTCAAATAAATACCTTGTAACAATGATTTAAAGACAGTACTTCTTCTTTCAAACAGTGGGACGATAGTAAAAGTGATCCAAGACTGCAGTCAGTTCACGAAAGGTGGATGAAAATATTAGAAACATTTGTTCCCGCTCGTGGAGCTGATGTACGTCAACTTCCCTCTAGCATCAGTGGCGTAGCTACTAAGTCGCGGGGGGCCTTCCCTTTGGGACTGGGCCATTCTGTGATGTATGTTGCTCCTAGAGTGGCACTGATTGGGTAAGATTTTCTTAATTTAAAGATAGGAAACCATTCTTGTTTGGTTGTACGATATTGTACGTAATAATAATACTTTTTGTTTTGTTAGAAGCACAGTAGTATTTGTAATTCTATAAATTTACCATTCTCTTATATCTACCTTGTTCTTAAGCTTCTACTTTTCCTTTCTCATTGTATTCATGGTGCCCTGGCCATAGGAGGGCAGTTTTCTTGCCTGTGTTGGTGTCATACTCGTTAAAATTACAATTAATTACTAAGAGGATAGTTTGTATCCTGTTTTGTATACCCATCAAACCATATTACACATGCTTTGCTAATTATTACGCATATATTTAGTAACATTATTATATGTTTTATTTACAAATGAGCTGACTACCCCTCCAATATTAGAGAGTTGCCCCCACTTTTTAAAAAAGACTTGAGGCAGCAGATCTAAGCTTACAATGCCCATCCTAGCCACTTCTCTGTTTGTTTCCAGTAAGAAAAATTCAGAGAGGGAACATTCATCCATACAATGCTTCCCTATACTTGTAATCACCTCCTACAGAATGCAATGCAGGATATATCAGTGGAATTCTTTTTTCCCACTTATAAGGGAGTCTCTTTTACTTACCTCCTGTAGCATGAAAGAAATATGAAAATTAAATTGTTCTATTTGAGACATAGAATGTGTTGTACTTAAGTTTGAAATTTAAGGTTTGCACAGATTTATTTTAAATATAAAAGTATTTAGAAAATGAGTAATGTATCATACTCTCAAGTTTTTATTTATTTACTTGGAATAAATTAATCCATTCATGTTTTAAGAGGAACTGTGAAACAAACTGATTCATCAGGGAATGTTAATTTCTGATTATAAAGGTATTTTACATGGAGCCAGGATTCAAAACCATATTGTATTTTAGCCCTGCTACCTCTTGTGACAGTTGTGGCCTCCCTGCTGGATCAGAAGAGTGCATCTCATTTAGAAAAAAATGTACACAAGAGAGCAATATAATCGCAGTTTGCATCATAGTTTTCCACTTTATAATGTAAAATATTGAAAATATACAAAAATTTTCATGACGTATTTAAAAAATGTTTTCTCTTCAATTATCTTAGTGATGCAGCCCACAGAGTTCATCCCTTAGCTGGGCAGGGGGTTAATCTTGGATTTGGTGATGTGTCATGTCTACTCAAAACTCTAGAGAGTTCTGTCTTCCTTGGGAATGATATTGGTAAGTGGTAGGCTCAAAAGAGCACCTCACTTGAATCCTTGCATTCAAATGGCTTGCAGTACCATCCTCGCCAAAGTTTTTTTTGCCACAGAACAGCTCATGGAAAGGTTGAAATTTGCAGAATGTGACAAAGCTTTGCCACAGACTCAATACTGGGAATGATATGCATACACGGAACATAGGACATGCTCCTAATTTTTCACATTAGAGTGAATATTTTTCATTTTGTATGAAAGAAAATACTTACGATTGTAAGTATAATAATATTGTCTTGATGATAAAGAGGAAAGGCATTTGTTTCTTAATAATGAGGATTTAAAGGTAGAGGTCACTAAAATGATTGAAGTCCATTTGCTTTCATTTTTGTAGACATTAAGGTCTCACAATATAATTTCAGGCGATGAACGAGAATTATATAAATACGAGAGTGAACGTCAGAAACATAACGTTGTTACGATGGCTTCAATTGATGGTCTGTATAGGTTGTACTCAACCACTGCTCCTCCCATTGTTTTGGCCAGATCTTTAGGTCTGTCTACCATCAACCTTTTGCCTCCTGTCAAGGTAACATAGTACCCTCTTATTGGTCTATTAAAATTTGCGTGTGATATTATATATTATTTGGGTAATATGCTATATTACTTGCTTTATTCAGTTTTTTTCTCGTACAATAGGGATTATGACTCTTGTATATAGATATAATGCAGTTTTTCTTTCTTTGGTTGTAACTTGCCGGCTTTAACAAGAGAAGATGAAGTGTATGGTTAAAAAAAAAGACGAATATTTCTGGTTTCATCTGGTAATTTGGTCAGTGGTATACCATAACTCAATTTTTATGTCATTTTCAGAAATTCTTCATGAAGCATGCAGAAGGCTAAAGAAATTCTGGTTGAGTGAACAAGACATGATTCTGATTACCTGTGTGATTCCAGCACGTGCTAGACATATGTTTCAGGTCATAAAGTTATCCTTTGTAAATATATGAAAAGTTGTTGCTGAACCATTCATATCGAAGTCTTCATTATTTCTGATATTTTTCTGATTATCTTTCTTTTGGGCCCTTGAATTGTAAAGCTAATAAAACTTTATAGACCTTAGAACTTATTACACAATGCTAAATTATTTTTTTTTTATTTTCTTACGAGGGCTCTTGAATTGTAAAGTTAATAAAAGTCTAAAGAACTTAGAAATTTTTATTACAATATGTTGAATTAAATGCATATTTGAATGTTGAGTTAGACGTGTCTCGTAATTATTGTGCATTCCTGAGCAGTATACAAGATTGTTTTGTCATTTATCTTTGTTCACAAAGCCAAATTCTATGACCAACGTACTTACTCATACTATTGCATATCTGGCTATAGATAAATATGCTTTCCCTCTCAGAATATTTTTTCCTGCCACGAGACAGCTAGCAAAGGAGATAAGAGGCCAGATTATTTAATACTCTGCTGCTTTATTTGTTCTGCTACACATGTGTCCACCTACCTGGTTCATTTGAACACTACCAGACATACAATGATTACACCCTTAACTTCCCTAAAACACTTAGATGACAGATTGCAGTACTCGCTTATATCTGTCAAGTAAGGGTAACAGTAATGAGTGTGATATTCTGTTATCTTTTCATCAACACACAAGTCATTAAGGTCTTAATAATGAGTATGCATAGAAACATGCAGTAAACAAGACAGTCAACAAGACTGTACAGTATATAATTTTGACAATCTCAACTTCTCATTAATACTGATATACTGTATAAAACAATATTAATTACACGACTTCATATAGGCTATAAGTAAGTTCTCCTAAGTGCTAAAAGTCTCACAATTCCTAAATTTTTTCACAAGAATTGTACTTAAATGTCTATATTTTCTAGTTCTTCTTATGAAAGGCTTGACTTCATGCTAGTATTTAAACTAGAAACAGAAATGAGACTGAATTGATTAATTCTAAACCAGTTATCAAAACTAGTAACTGAAGACTATATCACAAAAAAGAAATTTATAATAAAGGATAACAGGAGATAAAGAAATCAGGTTATTAAACAGTATTAATATTTTGGCAATGCAATATTCTTTTGTACCTAAAAGTTTTTATAGAGATACAATTTTAAGAGATGAGCTGATAAAACTAAAGGATCCTGCCAACATTTTGATAGTTTTAAATGAACACTAAAATTTCTATGGGAGATAAATAGATACAGACTTTAATACCAAACAATTCAACTACTCAATATCAGCCTTAGCCAATCATAGTTACTGTATCTAGGTAATGGTTGAAGGTCACTAATGAAAGGCAGAGGCAAGGTACAGTAACAGCACTAAAGCCCAGCTATATACCTACCATATAGGTGGGGCCCAAGCCCTCTCACATGACCTCGATTATCTCCTTTGAGAGAGAGACGTTCCTACTTTTTTCATGTGCTAGTGTATGCTTATATTGAATTAGAGGCAAAAAATCTCACTACTTTAATATTACAGTTTCCCCCAACCTCACTCGTGGCTTCGTTTTCGCATTTAATTCATATCTCAATCTCATTTGGGACCAACAATACTCAAATAAGCACATTACCATCTGTGAAAACATGATTATTTTTTACCCCGACCGGGACTTGAACCTAGAACACATAATTACTGTGCCAAGGCACTACCAACTACACCACAGAAGGTCAAAAAGGGAAACAAACCTTACAGCCATACTATGGATGAACGCATTCTATCTGAATGCCACTCTGTTCATATTACTGTTTCCCACAACCTCACTCGTGGCTTTGCTTTTACATTTAAATAAAATCTTAATCTCACTGCAACCAACAATAATCAAATAAGCACATTACCATATAAGAAAACATGAATAATTCTTACCCCGACCGAGACTTGAACCTAGGACAAATAATTACTGTGCCAAGGCACTACCAACTACACCACAGAAGGTTTAAAAGGGAAACAAACCTTATAGTTATATCTGCTATACAAGAAATGAACGAATTCTATCTGAATGCTACTCTGTTCATATTACAGATTCCCAACCTCACTCGTGGCTACGTTTTCACATTTAATTCAAATCTCAATCTCATTTGGGACAAACAATAATTAAATAAGCACATTACCATATATGAAGACTTTAATAATTTTTACCCTGACTGGGACTTGAATCTATGACATATAATTATTGTGCCAAGGCACTGCCAACTACACCACAGAAGGTCTAAAAGGGAAACAAACCTTACAGCTATATCTGCTATACTAGAAATGAACGCATTCTAACTGAATGCCACTCGTTCATATTACAGTTTCCTACAGCCTCACTCGTGGCTTCGTATTCACATTTAATTCAAATCTCAATTTCATCTGGGACCAACAATAATCAAATATGCACATTACCATTTGTGAAAACAAGAATAATTTTTACCCTGACAGGGACTTGAACCTAGGACACCTAATTACTGTGCCAAGGCACTACCAACTACACAACAGAAAGTCTAAAAGGGTTTGTTTCCCTTTTAGACCTTCTCTGGTGCAGTTGGTAGTGCCTTGCCACAGTAATTTTTTGTCCTAGGTTCAAGTCCTGGTCAGGGTAAAATTTATTCATGTTTTCATATATGGTAATGTGCTTATTTAATTATTGTTGGTCCCAAATAAGATTGAGATTTGAACTAAATGCGAAAACGAAGCCACGAGTGGGGTTGTGGGAAACTGTAATATGAAAAGAGTGGCAGTCAGATAGAAGACAGATATAGCAGTACGTTTTGTTTCCCTTTTAGACCTTCTGTGGTGTAGTTGGTAGCGCCTTGCCACAGTAATTATGAGTCCTTGGTTGAAGTCTCTATCGGGGTAAATATTAATCATGTTTTCACATATGAAAGTATCTTTATTCGATTTTTGTTGGTCCCAAATAAATTTGAGATTTGAATTAAATGCAAAAATGAAGCCACAAGTGAGGTTGGTTAAACTGTAATATGAACAGAGTGGCATACAGACTGAATGCATTCATTCCTAGTGTAGCAGATATAGATGTAAGGTTTGTTTCCCTGTTAGACCTTCTTGGCACGGTAATTATGTGTCCTAGGTTCAAGTCCCAGTCAGGGTAAAAATTATTAATATATATATATATATATATATATATATATATATATATATATATATATATATATATATATATATATATATATATATATCGATCAATAGTGTTTTCCTTCTTTGTGCTTTTGTCTTTCATGAATATGTTAACACCTGATGAGCCTTGCATGTAGACTCATCGATAAATACACAGTTCATTTTAGAAGATGTTTACTCTCATACCCCCTATACAGAAAAATAGAAAAATGTTCAAAAACCACTAAAAATGCAATAAGTTTAATAATCAACTCATTTCTTAGTTTTGGTATGACTTCATCTATCATAACAATAAATTCACAAACTTTTCCTACCTCGCAAATTCTTTTTCTGTAAGGTACTCGGGGCAGCCATAATGGTCCTACAGCTCTTCTCAAATAAATATGTCAACGTCAAGAAATGGTAAATTTTTACATATTAACCCATCTCAAATGGGATATGAAAATAATAATACATATTTTTATTATGGTATTTGGTGTTTTTTGGAATCATTTGACCTTGAAAACCATCAGGAATGTGATAACTTAACCAAACTTAACTTAAAAATAGTGATTTACATTTTTTTCAACTGTTCTTGATGTTTTCGAATGTATATGACCCTGAAAACTGTCGTAAATTACTACTTTTTGGGTTAGGCGAGGTTAGCATACCTTTCCCAGCAGTTTTTGAGGTCAATTTCATTAAAAAAAAAAAATCTGAAAAATGTCTTAGATTACTATTTTTTCCATTATTTGGTTTGCATATACAATGACGATAATCAAGGTCAATTTATACAAATAACACCTTGAACACGGGTAAAAATATTATTTGAACTCCAACTGTCAAAATTTACCCTAGGAACATGCCGCACCCAGTGACCCAACTCAAGGTCTACTACTACACCCTTATTCATCACTTACAAAAACCCCATAGTCTAAAGTCTACTTGCCTAATACGATGGGTTTCCCCAACGATGCACACACAAGTTTGTAAACAACTAGTAAATAAAGCGATACTACTCCACTCACATAACTAACAAAAATCAAGGTCCTCCTCCATGGACAGGAGTCTTGAGGCAGCTCCAATTTGGCTTTATTTAGACGAACACTGCAAGCTTATATACATGAAAAACTTACTTTAAATAATATACCACAGAACTAAACCGAGCAGGTTTTTATAACAAGAGCAAAATGAGATTTCACTCAAACCGCAGTGAAGAAGAAAATCATTGAGATTTCTGGTCTACCTCCACGGATAGCTCCTCTGGAAGCATTTGTTAAAACGGTTACTAACAACTTTCATGCAAAAATAACTCACCTTTCATACAATTCAGTAGGATTATGCCACATTTTGCCATATTCCTGTCATATAAGAAGACATAATGAAGAAATTCCTGATTATTAATGAATATTTTTCACTTCGAACAGGGCGAGGTGGCAAGAGATAGTGAGAGAGTTATCAAAACACAACTCAATTGTTTTCACATGTGAAAAATGGTGGACTTGAAGAGGAATATTTCGTGATCAAAATCGTATTATTGCTTATAACGAGTAACCTGCATTACCATAGACTATTATAATACTTATAAATTATGTAAATTGGTAATTTATATACTTTGGAAGCCTTAAAAATGGAGCGCAATCACTATTATTGAAAAATATCGGATTTGAAGAATTTTAATATTCTACCATATCTATATCCTGATTCATAGGGTGCCAAGTAGGTAATTTACTTATATCCAAAATACTCCCTTACAAGGATATATTAACAAAATATGTTTATATCACATTATTCTAAATTTAAAAACCATCATTTTGGTATATATCACTAAACTATTTTATTTCTAGATGAAAATGTCACGGAAAAGAGTTGCCAGGCCGCGTTTTGGTTTTTGAATAAAATGGACGAAAAAAAAAATTGAAAATTAATTGAAAATTTTTACATATTTTTGCTTAAAAAAAAATGTACTATCTTTCTGGGCTATTGAGAGTACAAAATTTCATACTTAAATGCCCTACATTTTTAATTTTGGCGCCAAAATTAATAACACTGTGGCCTGTGAGCCACATAAAAGCTATACTATTATATTTTAATGTAACATAACAAAAACTAAAACTATATTGACACAATTTAAAAATTCAAATATATTGAAACATTAAAAATAATATATTGTAATAAATGCTCAGAAAAGCAGCACAAACTAAAGAAACGGTAATTTTTAACGCTGCATTTTGTCGTCTGCTAATTGAATGTCTTAGCTCTCAAAAGAAAAAATACAATTTAAGATATCAATTTTATCACTTCTTAATTTTCGCTTTCTGGTCCTTTCGACATAATCCACATAATACAAACATTAAAAGGATCCCACCATGAGCTGCTTGTAAACGTAAATTCTTGGTACTTTGAACGAGTGATGGACCTCCTGAAGAATTGGGACCTGCCTTTTTTTCAGCAACTAGCAAAGGTTAGGTCAAGTTAGATGAGACATTGAGCATGGTCTTTAAGCTCAAATTTTGACCTAATATAGCCTAACTTAACTTTTCTATATTGTTGATAAACGGTAGGTATCAATTCTTCAGAATACCCATTGTAAAATGGAAATAGACATTTGTGTGTTTGTCATGAGCTCCCAAGTGACAAAGAAAGTCATGTCTTTTGCACAAAATTCAAAGTGAATTTTACACCTGTTACCTAATTGTGTTTGTCTTTCGTTAATATTCTTGTATTGCTTATGCACATAAGTATTTCAGGAGGTAATAACTCGAGGATTCAACACTGAGTCTTGATGCCTCAAATTCTGAACTTACAGTTTTTGTGACCGTGCTAGAGCATAGATAGTTAAGTGTATATTTTAAGCTTAGTTGAACCACTTCATAAATATAAGAATATTACTGAAAAGTGTAACCACTTGGGTGGATCTGATTAAGTACTTCTGTATTTGTGCAAAATTAAAAAAAAAAACGCATTTATTTGTGACTTGGTAATCTAAAAGTCAGTTATTACTTCTAATTATATGCCCTATCACGGTGATACAAGTTGTAAATTTGGAGTTTAAATCATAAATAATACAAGAATATTAATGAAGGGCAAATGCAGTTAGGTAACAGGTGTAAAATTCACTGAGATTTTTGTGCAAAAGACATGACTTTCTTTGACACTTGGGTGCTCAGAACAAACACTCAAACGTTTATTTCCATTTTACAATGGCTATTCTGAAGAATTTGAGACCTGCCGTTTATTAACAACAAAGAAAGGTTAGGTTTGGTTATCTTAGCTTAAAATTTTAGCTTAAATGCAATGTTCAGTTTCTCATCTAACTTTTGCTCGTTGCTGAATAAAGGCAGGTCCCAATTCTTCAGGAGGTCCGTCACTCGTTCAAAGTACCAAGAACTGACTTCTGAATTTACGTTTACTAACAGTTCATGGTCGGATTCTTTTAATATTTATATATTTTGGAGTTTGTGAAATGACCAGAAATAAATAAAAAATAGAAAGTAGTTGGAATTCGAAGTTTGATATGACTACTTTTTTCAGTATTTAAAGTCAGTGAAGAATGAAAAAATTATATTAGAGGATTGTACATGAAAATCCGATTAATTTTCTTACTTGTGAATATACACCGAAAGCACCCGAAAGCGAAAATATTAAGAAATTTTAATTGTAATTATTTGAGAGATATTACAGTCAATTAGCAGACGACAAATTACAGCGTTACAAGTAAGTAAAAAATTATATTTCTTGAGTTTGTGTAGCGTTTCTGTATGTTTATTATAATACTTTATTACTTATTTATCAACATATGTTTATTATATTTTCAAAACAGTATACCTTTTGTCTTTATTTTATAATAATATATTGTATTACTATAGCTTTTAAATTTAAAATAAAGTTATATAAACATATTTCATTAATATATTCTTTTAAGGGAGTATTTTGATTAAAGTAAATTGACTACTTGGCACCCGATCAATCAGTATATCGATATGGAAGAAAATTAATACTCTTCATATTCGATTTTCTTCAATAATGGTGATTGTGCTCCATATTTAAGGCTTCTAAGGTATATAAACTACTAATATACATAATTTATAAGTATTATAATAGTCTATGGTGATGTAAATTACTCTTTATAAGCTATAATACGATTTGGCTCACGAAATAATTCTCTTCAGGTACGCCATCTTTCACATGTGAAAATTTTATTTCGATCATAGCAAGCTTAATATTTTATATATTTTTTAATATATTGATTTTAGTTAAATAATTAATGTATTAATGTCAGTTCTAGCCATATTTTAAGTTATAATTATATAGAATTTATGATTTTACTGACGACTCCAGATTATTTGTCTTCAGAAGTTCAGAGGCGAAGCACAACAACAACAACAACAACCTTACCCTCTCGCCCTATTCGAAGTGAAAAATATTCATTAATAATCAGGAAATTCTTCATTATGTCTTCTTATATGACATAATTGTGGCATAATTCTACCGCATTATATGCAAGGTGAGTTTTTCTTACATGAAAGCTGTTAATAATAGTTTTAAGAAATGCCATAAGGGAACTATCTTTGGAGGTGGACGTGTAATATATTTTTTTTTTTTTACTGTGGTTTGAGTGAAGTGGCAGTTTGCTCTTGGTTTTAAAACCTGCACGGTTTAGTGTTGTGGTATATTATTTAATGTAAGTTTTTCATGTATAGAAGCTTGTAGTGTGAGTAAATAAAACCATATTGGAGCTGCCTTTACACTCATGTCTATGGAGGAGGGTCTTGATTTTATTTTCTTTTATGAGTGGAGTAGTATCGCTTTATTTACCAGTTGTTTACAAACTTTTGTGGCATCGGTGAGGAAAACCATCTTGTTACATAAGTAAACTTTAGACAATGGAGTCTTTTTAAGGGATGAATAAGGGTGTAGTAGTAGACCTTCAACTGGGTCATTGGGGTGTGGCATGTTCCTTGGGTAAATTTTAACAGTTGGACCCGTCTCCATAGGGAGTATAAAATTACATATTTCCTCAGTTTCATGGCATGATTTGAATGAATTTGACCTTGAAAACCATCAGTATACTAACCCAACCTGATAAAGAATAGTAATCTAAGACATTTTTACTATAGTTTTTCATGTTTTTTTTAATGAATTTGATCTTGAAAACTGTCGAGAAAGGTAGTCTAACCTAACCTAACCTAGAAAAATAGTAATTTACGACAGTTTCCAGGATCACATACATTCGAAAATATTAAGAACAATTGAAAGAATGTCGTAAATTACTATTTTTCAGATTAAGTTTGGTTAGGTTAGCATACATTTTCAGATGTTTTTCAAGGTCAAATTATTCAAAAAAACACCAAATACCATAAAAAATATATACTGTATATTTTATTCATCTCCAAATTGAGACGGGTTCATATGTAAAAATTTACCATTCCCTGACAACATATTTATGTGAGAAGGGATGTAGGACCATTATGGCTACCCCGAGTGCTTTACAGAATAAGAAATTGCTAAGTTGGTATTATTATTTTGTGTATAT
>JAXCGZ010016075.1:7500-32029 GCA_037179515.1 Halocaridina rubra | reverse complement strand
TTTCGTGCCTTACAAACTTACTGTCTTTTTATTCAGAAGTTTACGAGGCAGTAGATTGTGGCAAAGAATATGATACAATATATCTAGATTTTAGCAAAGCTTTTGATAGAGTTCCTCACAAAAGATTAGTTAAAAAGCTGGAAGCTCATGGTATAGGAGGAGCTGTTCTCAGATGGTTCAAACAATGGTTAAAAGACAGAAAACAGAGGGTTTGCATAAATGGAGAGAAATCAGAGTGGGGCTCGGTTACTGGCGGGGTACCACAAGGCTCGGTACTGGGTCCCCTATTATTCATCGTATATCTAAATGATCTGGATTCGGATATCAGTAGCAACCTAAGTAAATTCGCAGACGACACTAAAATAGGTAGAACTATAAATGGAAAAGAAGACATTCATGCTTTACAGGAAGATCTAAATAGATTATCTGAATGGTCGGACAAATGGCAAATGGAATTTAATGTTGAAAAATGTAAAGTAGTTAAAATGGGTACTATAAAAGACAATACTAGTTATAAGCTAAATATCCATGAAATCATGAGTTCTCAGTGTGAAAGGGATTTGGGAGTTCTTGTGAGTAGTAGTCTTAAGCCAAGAGAGCAATGCACAGCAGTCAGAAATAAAGCAAACAGAATTTTAGGATTTATCTCAAGAAGCGTTTGCTCTATCTTGCATTAGTTAGGCCCCATTTAGATTATGCTGTGCAATTCTGGTCACCCTATTATAGAATGGAAATTGAATCCTTGGAGAGAGTGCAGCGAAGAATGACCAAGATGATACACAATATCAGAAATCTACCATATGAGGACAGATTAAAAAAACTTAATCTACATTCTCTAGAGAGGCGAAGAGTTAGGGGGGATATGATTGAAGTGTATAAATGGTTTAAAGGGATTAACAAGGGAGATATTAATAAAGTTTTAAAAATTCATGATCAAACCAGAACTCGTAATAATGGATTTAAGCTTGATAAATTTAGGTTCAGAAGGGAAATTGGTAAAAATTGGTTTGGTAATAGAGTAGCTGATGCATGGAACAAGCTTCCTAGTAGGATAGTAAATGCCAATACCTTAGACACCTTCAAATGTAGATTAGATAGACATATGACAGAGGTAGGGTGGGTATGAATAGGTTAGTGCTTATTAGAAAAATCATAAAAAGAAAAATAGAATAAATAAGTAGAGTAGAATAGAATAGGTTAGACATGCTGAAAATAAAATTCAAAAATGGAGCTGCCTCGTGTGTGCCAGTAGGCATGTTGCAGTGTCCTCTATTCTTATGTTCTTATATATATATATATATATATATATATATATATATATATATATATATATTATATATATATATTTATATATATATATATATATATATATATATATATATATATATATATATATATATATATATATATATATATATATATATATATATATATATATAAATATATAAGAACATAAGAACATAAGAATAGAGGACACTGCAACATGCCTACTGGCACACACGAGGCAGCTCCATTTTTGAATTGTATTTTCAGCATGTCTAACCTATTCTATTCTACTCTACTTATTTATTCTGTTTTTCTTTTTATGATTTTTCTAATAAGCACTAACCTATTCATACCCGCCCTACCTCTGTCATATGTCTATCTAATCTACATTTGAAGGTGTCTAAGGTATTGGCATTTACTATCCTACTAGGAAGCTTGTTCCATGCATCAGCTACTCTATTACCAAACCAATTTTTACCAATTTCCCTTCTGAACCTAAATTTATCAAGCTTAAATCCATTTTTACGAGTTCTGGTTTGATCATGAATTTTTAAAACTTTATTAATATCTCCCTTGTTAATCCCTTTAAACCATTTATACACTTCAATCATATCCCCCCTAACTCTTCGCCTCTCTAGAGAATGTAGATTAAGCTTTTTTAATCTGTCCTCATATGGTAGATTTCTGATATTGTGTATCATCTTGGTCCTTCTTCGCTGCACTCTCTCCAAGGATTCAATTTCCATTCTATAATAGGGTGACCAGAATTGCACAGCATAATCTAAATGGGGCCTAACTAATCAAGATAGAGCTGCAAAATAACTTTTTCCGTCCTATTGCTAACGCTTCTTGAGATAAATCCTAAAATTCTGTTTGCTTTATTTCTGACTGCTGTGCATTGCTCTCTTGGCTTAAGACTACTACTCACAAGAACTCCCAAATCCCTTTCACACTGAGAACTCATGATTTCATGGTTATTTAGCTTATAACTAGTATTGTCTTTTATAGTACCCATTTTAACTACTTTACATTTTTCAACATTAAATTAAATTTGCCATTTGTCCGACCATTCAGATAATCTATTTAGATCTTCCTGTAAAACATGAATGTCTTCTTTTCCTTTTATAGTTCTACCTATTTTAGTGTCGTCTGCGAATTTACTTAGGTTACTACTGATATCCGAATCCAGATCATTTAGATATACGATGAATAATAGGGGACCCAGTACCGAGCCTTGTGGTACCCCGCTAGTAACCGAGCCCCACTCTGATTTCTCTCCATTTATGCAAACCCTCTGTTTACTGTCTTTTAACCATTGTTTGAACCATCTGAGAACAGCTCCTCCTATACCATGAGCTTCTAGCTTTTTAACTAATCTTTTGTGAGAAACTCTATCAAAAGCTTTGCTAAAATCTAGATATATTGTATCATATTCTTTGCCACAATCTACTGCCTCGTAAACTTCTGAATAAAAAGACAGTAAGTTTGTAAGGCACGAAAAACCCTTAAGAAACCCGTGTTTTGAAAGTTTTATCAGTCTGTGTAATTCTAGATGTGCCCTTATTTTATTTGCAATTATGGATTCTAGAATCTTACCCACTGTTGACGTTAAACTTACCGGCCTATAATTATTCTTTTTAACTCGTTCTCCTTTTGTAAATATTGGTACCACATCTGCCAATTTCCACTCCATGGGTACCGATCCTAATTTTATTGAATTATTAAATAATGCAGTTAGTGGACAACTAAGCTCTTCCTTGCATTCCTTTAATATTCTAGCATATATTCCATCAGGTCCCGGAGATTTATGAGCCTTTAATTTATCTATTTCTTTTATAACCTCCTCTCACGTAATATTTATTGAACTAAGTATTTTATCGGGACTGTCTCTGTAAATGGATTCTACTTCCGGAATATTTTCCAAGTTTTCATTGGTAAATACAGATAAGAAATAATCATTTAAACATGTACACATCACTTTATCGTCATCTGTGATATGGCCATTGGCTACTTCAATTGGTCCGACTTTTTCCTTAAATTTTGTTTGATAATGTTGATAAAATCCTTTAGGATTTTCTTTTGCTTCTCCTGCTATTCTAACTTCGTATTTTCTTTTCGACTCTCTAACTATCTTTTTAACTTCCCTGTTTAACTGTATATATTGCTGCCTCACATGCTCTTCACCTCTTTTTAGTTTCCTGTATATTCCTCTTTTAATACCTATAAGATTCTTTATTCTATTGTTCATCCATTTAGGGTCATTTTTTCTTGATCTGCAATTTTTCATGGGAATATAGTCTCTCTGACTATTCTTAAGAGTCATGACAAAATTGTTATATTCCTCATCCAAATTTATATTAACTGACGGACTGCTGTTCTTTCCTGTGAGAGAATTTAATGTATTGATCTTATCTTGTGATAATCCTTGGCATGTGGTACTAAAATTTCGGGGTAATCCGCTACCTGCGACCTGAGCTGCTGGATTAACTACCCACATCTGTACCCCAGAAATCCCTTCCCATACCTCATTAGATAATTTAGTTTTTAAGCCCTCAAAAACTCCTCCTCTAAAGTTTGGAACAATATTCTTATTTTCCTTTATAGTTTCCTTGAAAATTATGTTAAATCTAATGGAATCATGGTCACTGTTGCCCAATTATTCACCAACTTCTAAATTTGTAACCATATTCTCTCTATTACTAAGAACTAAATCTAGTGTATTCACCCCCCGTTTTGCTTCAAGTACATGCTGAGAAAGGAAATTGTCTTCTACTACTTCCAAAAACTCCTTAGAGCTACTCTCACCTGTTATGGTTTCCCAGTTAATATGTCTAAAATTAAAATCGCCTACAATGCAAACTCTATTTGACCTGGTCACTTTAGAAATTTCATCGTATATAACTTGCGACTCTATATTGTCTAGATCAGGTGGTCTGTAGACTACTCCTACAACTAGACTTTCTATATTATTTTTAATTTCAACCCATAAGGTTTCTGAATTTAGATTTGTCTTAATTCCAGACTTAATGCAGCTTCTTAGGCTATCTTTAATATACATAATTACCCCTCCCCCTCTTCTATCTGCACTACAATCAGCATTATAAAGTTTATATCCTGTATATATGTATACACACACACACACACACACACACACACACACACACACATATATATATATATATATATATATATATATATATATATATATAATTTATATATATATATATATATATATATATATATATATATATATATATATATATATATATATATATATATATATATATATATATATATATATATATATATATATATATATATATATATATATATATATATATATATATATATATATATATATATATATATATATATATATATATATAATATATATATATATATATATATATATATATATATATATATATATATAATATATATATATATATATATATATATATATATATATATATATATATATATATATATATATATATATATATATATATATATATATATATATATATATATATATATATATATATATATATATATATATATATATATATATATATATATATATATATATATATATATATATATATATATATATATATATATATATATATATATATATATATATATATATATATATATATATATATATATATATATATATATATATATATATATATATATATATATATATATATATATATATATATATATATATATATATATATATATATATATATATATATATATATATATATATATATATATATATACACACGTATATGCACACATGTATTAATATAATGTTTATTTCTCTTATGAGTGTGGCACCGGGACGAACAAGAAAAATTGCCCTCATCAGGCGGAAGAAAGAGTAGTAGGTGAAGGGCAATGAAGATATAAGAGTGTGATGAATGATTATAAAAAAAGACAGGCTGTAAGAATATTCATGTGTGATGGAAACTTAGAACTATGACAGCATTAAGCCATGAGATGACAATAGATCAGATTTTTGAAAGAAGAAATGTCATTAGATTTAGGGAAGACAGAAGTAGGAAAAGACTTACAAAGTTTGGATGTGAAAGGAAAGAAGCAGTCAATGCATCGACCTATCTGTGACCTACACATCTTGCGTCGTATGTACTATATATATATATATATATATATATATATATATATATATATATATATATATATATATATATATATATATATATATATATATATATATATATATATATATATATATATATATATATATATATATATATATATATATTGGATGAGGAATATAACAATTTTGTCATGACTCTTAAGAATAGTCAGAGAGACTATATTCCCATGAAACATTGCAGATCAAGAAAAAATGACCCTAAATGGATGAACAATAGAATAAATAATCTTATAGGTATTGAAAGAGGAATATACAGGAAACTAAAAAGAGGTGAAGAGCATGTGAGGCAGCAATATATACAGTTAAACAGGGAAGTTAAAAAGATAGTTAGAGAGTCGAAAAGAAAATACGAAGTTAGAATAGCAGGAGAAGCAAAAGAAAATCCTAAAGGGTTTTATCAACATTACCAAACAAAATTTAAGGAAAAAGTCGGACCAATTGAAGTAGTCAATGGCCATATCACAGATGACGATAAAGTGATGTGTACATGTTTAAATGATTATTTCTTATCTGTATTTACCAATGAAAACTTGGAAAATATTCCGGAAGTAGAATCCATTTACAGAGACAGTCCCGATAAAATACTTAGTTCAATAAATATTACGAGAGAGGAGGTAATAAAAGAAATAGATAAATTAAAGGCTCATAAATCTCCGGGACCTGATGGAATATATGCTAGAATATTAAAGGAATGCAAGGAAGAGCTTAGTTGTCCACTAACTGCATTATTTAATAATTCAATAAAATTAGGATCGGTACCCATGGAGTGGAAATTGGCAGATGTGGTACCAATATTTAAAAAAGGAGAACGAGTTAAAAAGAATAATTATAGGCCGGTAAGTTTAACGTCAACAGTGGGTAAGATTCTAGAATCCATAATTGCAAATAAAATAAGGGCACATCTAGAATTACACAGACTGATAAAACTTTCAAAACACGGGTTTCTTAAGGGTTTTTCGTGCCTTACAAACTTACTGTCTTTTTATTCAGAAGTTTACGAGGCAGTAGATTGTGGCAAAGAATATGATACAATATATCTAGATTTTAGCAAAGCTTTTGATAGAGTTCCTCACAAAAGATTAGTTAAAAAGCTGGAAGCTCATGGTATAGGAGGAGCTGTTCTCAGATGGTTCAAACAATGGTTAAAAGACAGAAAACAGAGGGTTTGCATAAATGGAGAGAAATCAGAGTGGGGCTCGGTTACTGGCGGGGTACCACAAGGCTCGGTACTGGGTCCCCTATTATTCATCGTATATCTAAATGATCTGGATTCGGATATCAGTAGCAACCTAAGTAAATTCGCAGACGACACTAAAATAGGTAGAACTATAAATGGAAAAGAAGACATTCATGCTTTACAGGAAGATCTAAATAGATTATCTGAATGGTCGGACAAATGGCAAATGGAATTTAATGTTGAAAAATGTAAAGTAGTTAAAATGGGTACTATAAAAGACAATACTAGTTATAAGCTAAATATCCATGAAATCATGAGTTCTCAGTGTGAAAGGGATTTGGGAGTTCTTGTGAGTAGTAGTCTTAAGCCAAGAGAGCAATGCACAGCAGTCAGAAATAAAGCAAACAGAATTTTAGGATTTATCTCAAGAAGCGTTTGCTCTATCTTGCATTAGTTAGGCCCCATTTAGATTATGCTGTGCAATTCTGGTCACCCTATTATAGAATGGAAATTGAATCCTTGGAGAGAGTGCAGCGAAGAATGACCAAGATGATACACAATATCAGAAATCTACCATATGAGGACAGATTAAAAAAACTTAATCTACATTCTCTAGAGAGGCGAAGAGTTAGGGGGGATATGATTGAAGTGTATAAATGGTTTAAAGGGATTAACAAGGGAGATATTAATAAAGTTTTAAAAATTCATGATCAAACCAGAACTCGTAATAATGGATTTAAGCTTGATAAATTTAGGTTCAGAAGGGAAATTGGTAAAAATTGGTTTGGTAATAGAGTAGCTGATGCATGGAACAAGCTTCCTAGTAGGATAGTAAATGCCAATACCTTAGACACCTTCAAATGTAGATTAGATAGACATATGACAGAGGTAGGGTGGGTATGAATAGGTTAGTGCTTATTAGAAAAATCATAAAAAGAAAAATAGAATAAATAAGTAGAGTAGAATAGAATAGGTTAGACATGCTGAAAATAAAATTCAAAAATGGAGCTGCCTCGTGTGTGCCAGTAGGCATGTTGCAGTGTCCTCTATTCTTATGTTCTTATATATATATATATATATATATATATATATATATATATATATATATATATATATATATATATATATATATATATATATATATATATATATATTTATATATATATATATATATATATATATATATATATATATATATATATATATATATATATATATATATATAAATATATAAGAACATAAGAACATAAGAATAGAGGACACTGCAACATGCCTACTGGCACACACGAGGCAGCTCCATTTTTGAATTGTATTTTCAGCATGTCTAACCTATTCTATTCTACTCTACTTATTTATTCTGTTTTTCTTTTTATGATTTTTCTAATAAGCACTAACCTATTCATACCCACCCTACCTCTGTCATATGTCTATCTAATCTACATTTGAAGGTGTCTAAGGTATTGGCATTTACTATCCTACTAGGAAGCTTGTTCCATGCATCAGCTACTCTATTACCAAACCAATTTTTACCAATTTCCCTTCTGAACCTAAATTTATCAAGCTTTAATCCATTATTACGAGTTCTGGTTTGATCATGAATTTTTAAAACTTTATTAATATCTCCCTTGTTAATCCCTTTAAACCATTTATGCACTTCAATCATATCTCCCCTAACTCGTCGCCTCTCTAGAGAATGTAGATTAAGTTTTTTTAATCTGTCCTCATATGGTAGATTTCTGATATTGTAATAGTAGTAGTGGTAGTAGGATATTAGTTCTTTATTTTATTATTATTGGTTCATTGCTTCAAATAAAAACTACCCAACTTCTCAATAATTAATAAGAAATAAGATCAAAATTATTATTTACAGTTTCATCTCAATGCGCCCCTCCCAGATCCCCCCAAATCGGGAGGTCAGTATTTTTATCTTAAGCAAACCTTACCATCCTACTATCACTGTTTTGCAGGCTAGAATCTCTAGTATAATTTTTTTTTTCCAATCTGGAATATTCGTATTACTCTTGAGTGAGTGTGTGTATGTTTATTTGTTTGTGTGTGTGTGTGTGTGTGTGCTTGTGTGTGTGTGTGGCCGCGGTAGCTCAGGGATAGTGTGCGCGAGTTGAAAAGCGATTACCAGTGACACACACACATATATATATATATATATATATATATATATATATATATATATATATATATATATATATATATATATATATATATATATATATATATATATATATATATATATATATATATATATATATATATATATATATATATATATATATATATATATATATATGCAAAATAAACTGTTATATCACAGCACAATATGAAGCAAAAAAAAGGCCCATAAATAAAACACAAAAAGAAGCGAAGATGTACTATATATTACGACTGGAGTCCAGTCCTCTTCAGGTACAAATGAATTGATAAATACAGAGCTGTGGATAAAGGTGTGGAGAGATGCTAGCTACGATTCCCAGGAGGATTCACGATGGGATTATCTTCAAACCTCAGGTCAGGTGGACGGTCATTTAGCATAATCTTCTTAATGAGGTCTTTTAATAATGCTTCATCCACAACGTCAGATCTCCACTGCCCATTTGATAAATTAAATGTTTCGGATTTTTCTATAATGGCTGCTTCAAGTATCTTTCTCCTATATTGGCAATTACTTTTATATAGCAATGAAGACTCACTCCAATTAATAGGGTGCCCAGTATCTCGCATATGCACAAATAAAGCAGAACTTTCAACACCATATCGTACTGCTCTTTTATGCTCGGAAATTCTCTGGCCTAGCGAACGACCAGTTTGACCTATGTAGGATTTATCACAGGAACAGCAATCAATTTTATAAATCCCTGCTTCTAAAGCTTTTTTATTTTGATATACGTTAATAAGTGAAGAACCAATTGTTTTGGTATAATTAAATATGAAAGGATTACTTCTGCCTAATTGATCACTAAGAATTTTAATATTTTCTAAATAGGGTATTTTAATTATATTAGTAAAGTTTATATTTGGCTGTTCTGTCGGACCATTATAAAATATTTTGTTTGCTTTGTTAATTGCTTTTTCAATTACATACGCGGGATACATGAGACTTTCTAATTGTTGGCGGATTAATTTGAATTCATATTTTAAATGATGAGTGGAACACACTCTAAGACCTCTTAGGAAAAGATTGCATGCAACACCAGTTTTCACAGACAAAGCATGATAGCTTAGAAAGTGTATTTAAGAGACAGAGAAAGTTTTCTTCCTATAGACAGTAAATGAGTATTTATTGGGTTCTCTATATTGGGTTCTCAATATATATCAATATATATCAATATATATATATATATATATATATATATATATATATATATATATATATATATATATATATATATATATAGATATATATATATATATATATATATATATATATATATATATATATATATATATATATATATATATATATATATGTATATATATATATATATATATATATATATATATATATATATATATATATATATATATATATATATATATATATATATATATATATATATATATATATATATATATATATGTATATATATGTATATATATGTATATATATATATATATATATATATATATATATATATATATATATATATATATATATATATATATATATATATATATATATATATATATATATATATATATATATATATATATATATATATATATATATATATATATATATATATATATATATATATATATATATACATATATATATATATATATATATATATATATATATATATATATATATATATATATATATATATATATATATATATATATATATATATATATATATATATATATATATATATATATATATATATATATATATATATATATATATATACATATATTTATATATATATGGTGGTGGTGTTAGTGGTAGTGGTGTTGGTGGTGGTGTCGTTGTTGGTGCTGTTTGTGGCTGTGCTGGGGATTTTTTCTCGTCTGACGCAAGCAAACTCATTTTTAATTTAAGAAATGAGTTGGCCGCAGTCAGGCAGGAGGTCAGATCCTTAGCTGAGGAGAACAGGGAACTGAGAGGTAAAGTAGAGGTGTTAACCAGGAAGGGACGATTGAATAATGAAGACGACTGGAAAGTTGTGAATAAGGGTTCAACGAAGATGGTTCTTAAGAAAAATTATACTTTTAGACTACAGGTTGCTAATTCATTTAGGTCACTTAGAGATGAATGTGACAGTGGCGGCAGTAATTCTTCAGGAACCATAGAGTCAGATAGGTGTACTAGCGATCGTAGAAATAGAAATGGAAGTGGGAAAAGCTCTCAGGTCAAGAGCCTAGGTAAGTCTCCCAAGGTCGGAGTAACCCATCCTCCGGATAAGTCTCGTTCTTTGGTAATTGTAGGGGATTCACTATGCAGATATGTAGACAGGAAACTCAGGCATAGAGTTAGAGGAAAATATTTTTTCCCTGGAGCAGGTATGAAGAAGGTGGGTGAGTCAATAAATAGCTGGATTGAGAAAAAAGATGTTGTTTGTTTGATAGCTGGGGGAAATGACGTGCAGGATGGTAGAAGTGAAGAGCTGATTAGGTTGCATAGAAACTAAAAAGAGGTGAAGAGCATGTGAGGCAGCAATATATACAGTTAAACAGGGAAGTTAAAAAGATAGTTAGAGAGTCGAAAAGAAAATACGAAGTTCGAATAGCAGGAGAAGCTAAAGAAAATCCTAAAGGGTTTTATCAACATTATCAAACAAAATTTAAGGAAAAAGTCGGACCAATTGAAGTAGCCAATGGCCATATCACAGATGACGATAAAGTGATGTGTACATGTTTAAATGATTATTTCTTATCTGTATTTACAAATGAAAACTTGGAAAATATTCCGGAAGTAGAATCCATTTACAGAGACAGTCCCGATAATATACTTAGTTCAATAAATATTACGAGAGAGGAGGTAATAAAAGAAATAGATAAATTAAAGGCTCATAAATCTCCGGGACCTGATGGAATATATGCTAGAATATTAAAGGAATGCAAGGAAGAGCTTAGTTGTCCTCTAACTGCATTATTTAATAATTCAATAAAATTAGGATCGGTACCCATGGAGTGGAAATTGGGAGATGTGGTACCAATATTTAAAAAAGGAGAACGTGTTAAAAAGAATAATTATAGGCCGGTAAGTTTAAGGTCAACAGTGGGTAAGATTCTAGAATCCATAATTGCAAATAAAATAAGGGCACATCTAGAATTACACAGACTGATAAAACTTTCACAACACGGGTTTCTTAAGGGTTTTTCGTGCCTTACAAACTTACTGTCTTTTTATTCAGAAGTTTACGAGGCAGTAGATTGTGGCAAAGAATATGATACAATATATCTAGATTTTAGCAAAGCTTTTGATAGAGTTCCTCACAAAAGATTAGTTAAAAAGCTGGAAGCTCATGGTATAGGAGGAGCTGTGCTCAGATGGATCAAACAATGGTTAAAAGACAGAAAACAGAGGGTTTGCATAAATGGAGAGAAATCAGAGTGGGGCTCGGTTACAAGCGGGGTACCACAAGGCTCGGTACTGGGTCCTCTATTATTCATCGTATATCTAAATGATCTGGATTCGGATATCAGTAGTGACCTAAGTAAATTCGCAGACGACACTAAAATAGGTAGAACTATAAAGGGAAAAGAAGACATTCATGCTTTACAGGAAGATCTAAATAGATTATCTGAATGGTCGGACAAATGGCAAATGGAATTTAATGTTGAAAAATGTAAAGTAGTTAAAATGGGTACTATAAAAGACAATACTAGTTATAAGCTAAATAACCATGAAATCATGAGTTCTCAGTGTGAAAGGGATTTGGGAGTTCTTGTGAGTAGTAGTCTTAAGCCAAGAGAGCAATGCACAGCAGTCAGAAATAAAGCAAACAGAATTTTAGGATTTATCTCAAGAAGCGTCAGCAATAGGACGGAAAAAGTTATTTTGCAGCTCTATCTTGCATTAGTTAGGCCCCATTTAGATTATGCTCTGCAATTCTGGTCACCCTATTATAGAATGGAAATTGAATCCTTGGAGAGAGTGCAACGAAGAATGACCAAGATGATACACAATATCAGAAATCTACCATATGAGGACAGATTAAAAAAACTTAATCTACATTCTCTAGAGAGGCGAAGAGTTAGAGGGGATATGATTGAAGTGTATAAATGGTTTAAAGGGATTAACAAGGGAGATATTAATAAAGTTTTAAAAATTCATGATCAAACCAGAACTCGTAATAATGGATTTAAGCTTGATAAATTTAGGTTCAGAAGGGAAATTGGTAAAAATTGGTTTGGTAATAGAGTAGCTGATGCATGGAACAAGCTTCCTAGTAGGATAGTAAATGCCAATACCTTAGACACCTTCAAATGTAGATTAGATAGACATATGACAGAGGTAGGGTGGGTATGAATAGGTTAGTGCTTATTAGAAAAATCATAAAAAGAAAAACAGAATAAATAAGTAGAGTAGAATAGAATAGGTTAGACATGCTGAAAATACAATTAAAAAATGGAGCTGCCTCGTGTGTGCCAGTAGGCATGTTGCAGTGTCCTCTATTCTTATGTTCTTATGTTCTAAGATTAGGAAAAGGGGTGCAGTTCCTGTGATGTGTGGTATTCTCCCTAGGCTTAGCCAAAGTTCAGAGTGGTGGTCTCGAGCTATAGGAGTAAATGCTAGGATGAAAGTCTTCTGTCGGGAGAATAATATAGGTTTTATAGACGGGTGGGATCACTTCCCTAGTCGTAAGCATATGTATGCAAGGGATGGAGTGCATCTTTCTAATTCAGGTGTCTCGGTATTGGCTGGTATGATAGACAGAGAGGTAGGGGGGTTTTGTTAGACATAAATAATGAAATGATTAATACTTGTGCAGAGAAATTAGTCAGTAAGGGTTCAGTAAATAGTGGGTCAAATAACTGGGAGTCTAAGGATAAGAACCATTTGTTACATAGAACAAATATTAACAAAAAGAATAGCCACAAGAAGGGTGAAGCTAGAGAAAGTTTAAAAGTATATTATACAAATAGCCGTAGTTTAGGTAACAAGATAGAAGAACTGAGAGCCATAGTATGTAGTGAGAGACCGGATATAATATGAATTAGTGAAAGTTGGATTAATTTAGAAAGCAAACACCTTAAAGCTGAGTACATTATTACAGGATATAAACTTTATAATGCTGATCGTAGTGCAGATAAAAGAGGGGGAGGGGTAATTATGTATATTAAAGATAGCCTCAGAAGCTGCATTAAGTCTGGAATTAAGACAAATCTAAATTCAGAAACCTTATGGGTTGAAATTAAAAATAATATAGAAAGTCTAGTTGTAGGAGTAGTCTACAGACCACCTGATCTAGATAATATAGAGTCGCAAGTTATATACGATGAAATTTCTAAAGTGACCAGGTCAAATAGAGTTTGCATTGTAGGCGATTTTAATTTTAGACATATTAACTGGGAAACCATAACAGGTGATAGTAGCTCTAAGGAGTTTTTGGAAGTAGTAGAAGACAATTTCCTTTCTCAGCATGTACATGAAGCAACACGGGGGGTAAATACACTAGATTTAGTTCTTAGTAATAGAGAGAATATGGTTACAAATTTAGAAGTTGGTGAAAAATTGGGCAACAGTGACCATGATTCCATTAGATTTAACATAATTTTCAAGGAAACTATAAAGGAAAATAAGAATATTGTTCCAAACTTTAGAGCAGGAGATTTTGAGGGCTTAAAAACTAACTTATCTAATGAGGTATGGGAAGGGATTTCTGGGGTACAGATGTGGGTAGTTAATCCAGCAGGTCAGGTCGCAGGTAGCGGATTACCCCGAAATTTGAGTACCACATGCCAAGGATTATCACAAGATAAGATCAATACATTAAATTCTCTCACAGGAAAGAACAGCAGCCCGTCAGTTAATATAAATTTGGATGAGGAATATAACAATTTTGTCATGACTCTTAAGAATAGTCAGAGAGACTATATTCCCATGAAACATTGCAGATCAAGAAAAAATGACCCTAAATGGATGAACAATAGAATAAAAAATCTTATAGGTATTAAAAGAGGAATATACAGGAAACTAAAAAGAGGTGAAGAGCAGGTGAGGCAGCAATATATACAGTTAAACAGGGAAGTTAAAAAGATAGTTAGAGAGTCGAAAAGAAAATACGAAGTTAGAATAGCAGGAGAAGCTAAAGAAAATCCTAAAGGGTTTTATCAACATTATCAAACAAAATTTAAGGAAAAAGTCGGACCAATTGAAGTAGTCAATGGCCATATCACAGATGACGATAAAGTGATGTGTACATGTTTAAATGATTATTTCTTATCTGTATTTACAAATGAAAACTTGGAAAATATTCCGGAAGTAGAATCCATTTACAGAGACAGTCCCGATAATATACTTAGTTCAATAAATATTACGAGAGAGGAGGTAATAAAAGAAATAGATAAATTAAAGGCTCATAAATCTCCGGGACCTGATGGAATATATGCTAGAATATTAAAGGAATGCAAGGAAGAGCTTAGTTGTCCTCTAACTGCATTATTTAATAATTCAATAAAATTAGGATCGGTACCCATGGAGTGGAAATTGGCAGATGTGGTACCAATATTTAAAAAAGGAGAACGTGTTAAAAAGAATAATTATAGGCCGGTAAGTTTAACGTCAACAGTGGGTAAGATTCTAGAATCCATAATTGCAAATAAAATAAGGGCACATCTAGAATAAAACTGATAAAACTTTCACAACACGGGTTTCTTAAGGGTTTTTCGTGCCTTACAAACTTACTGTCTTTTTATTCAGAAGTTTACGAGGCAGTAGATTGTGGCAAAGAATATGATACAATATATCTAGATTTTAGCAAAGCTTTTGATAGAGTTCCTCACAAAAGATTAGTTAAAAAGCTGGAAGCTCATGGTATAGGAGGAGCTGTGCTCAGATGGATCAAACAATGGTTAAAAGACAGAAAACAGAGGGTTTGCATAAATGGAGAGAAATCAGAGTGGGGCTCGGTTACTAGCGGGGTACCACAAGGCTCGGTACTGGGTCCTCTATTATTCATCGTATATCTAAATGATCTGGATTCGGATATCAGTAGTAACCTAAGTAAATTCGCAGACGACACTAAAATAGGTAGAACTATAAAGGGAAAAGAAGACATTCATGCTTTACAGGAAGATCTAAATAGATTATCTGAATGGTCGGACAAATGGCAAATGGAATTTAATGTTGAAAAATGTAAAGTAGTTAAAATGGGTACTATAAAAGACAATACTAGTTATAAGCTAAATAACCATGAAATCATGAGTTCTCAGTGTGAAAGGGATTTGGGAGTTCTTGTGAGTAGTAGTCTTAAGCCAAGAGAGCAATGAACAGCAGTCAGAAATAAAGCAAACAGAATTTTAGGATTTATCTCAAGAAGCGTCAGCAATAGGACGGAAAAAAGTTATTTTGCAGCTCTATCTTGCATTAGTTAGGCCCCATTTAGATTATGCTGTGCAATTCTGGTCACCCTATTATAGAATGGAAATTGAATCCTTGGAGAGAGTGCAGCGAAGAATGACCAAGATGATACACAATATCAGAAATCTACCAAATGATGACAGATTAAAAAAACTTAATCTACATTCTCTAGAGAGGCGAAGAGTTAGAGGGGATATGATTGAAGTGTATAAATGGTTTAAAGGGATTAACAAGGGAGATATTAATAAAGTTTTAAAAATTCATGATCAAACCAGAACTCGTAATAATGGATTTAAGCTTGATAAATTTAGGTTCAGAAGGGAAATTGGTAAAAATTGGTTTGGTAATAGAGTAGCTGATGCATGGAACAAGCTTCCTAGTATGATAGTAAATGCCAATACCTTAGACACCTTCAAATGTAGATTAGATAGACATATGGCAGAGGTAGGGTGGGTATGAATAGGTTAGTGCTTATTAGAAAAATCATAAAAAGAAAAATAGAATAAATAAGTAGAGTAGAATAGAATAGGTTAGACATGCTGAAAATACAATTCAAAAATGGAGCTGCCTCGTGTGTGCCAGTAGGCATGTTGCAGTGTCCTCTATTCTTATGTTCTTATGTTCTTATATATATATATATATATATATATATATATATATATATATATATATATATATATATATATATATATATATATATATATATATATATATATATATATATATATATATATATAATGTGTGTGATCCAAGAACGGGCAAAGTAAATTGCCTTCATTGGGCCCGGTCCCCAAAAAACTTCTGAGAACAAGAAAAAGTAGCAGATTAAGGACAAGACAAAATAATGGAATTAAATAAATAAGAAAAGGAAAGACTGAAATAAGAATAAAAAAAATGAGAACCTTGAGATATGGCTGGATTAGGCCCTGAGATGATCATAGATCAGTTTTTGAAGGAAGAAAGGACATATGAGTTAGGGAAGACAGAAGGAGATGAGAGTTCTAGTGTCTGGAAGTGTAATGTTAGAAGCAGTTACTATCATGACCAATATGGGAACTACAAAGCTCCGCACAGTATCTGTGCTACGAGGACACAATTCATGTGTTACGCGGCCTCATAAGTACATAAGAACATAAGAACATAAGAATAGAGGACACTGCAACATGCCTACTGGCACACACGAGGCAGCTCCATTTTTGAATTGTATTTTCAGCATGTCTAACCTATTCTATTCTACTCTACTTATTTATTCTATTTTTCTTTTTATGGTTTTTCTAACAAGCACTAACCTATTCATACCCACCCTACCTCTGTCATATGTCTATCTAATCTACATTTGAAGGTGTCTAAGGTATTGGCATTTACTATTATACTAGGAAGCTTGTTCCATGCATCAGCTACTCTATTACCAAACCAATTTTTACCAATTTCCCTTCTGAACCTAAATTTATCAAGCTGGGGGAAGAAAGCAACTCGCTAACTCATCAGAGCAGCGATGGAAGTAGTGTCGATGGAAAAGAGAAATTGATGATAACCTTTAGAGAGGAGGAAAATAAGATACACTTTGGAGAAGGGAAAGAGATGATACCTTTTGGAGAAGAGAAATAGGATCGAGAATGGAAGTACGAGAAGGATAAATAACACACTCACACACACACACACACACACACACACACACATACACACACACACACACACACACACACACACACACACACACACGCACACACACACACACACACACACACACACACACACACACACACACACACACACACACCGCGCGTTCAGTGACACACGGAACTGCTCCTCTTAAATTTTTAATTGTTTCGAGTGACTAAGTGCTTAGTGGAAAACTTTACCATAATTTCCCTAAATCTGAAATCCTGCAGAGTATTGTGAGTACAAAACTTGTATTTGTTGTATGACGAGACTGTCCAAAATATTAAAGGAAAACAAATTGAGAACATTTTTCGTGAGGGGAGAGAGAAGCTGCCGTCCAGTTCTGCCTTGAAGGAAATTTAGAAGAGTTGCCAGAGGTGAAGCCATCACATCACATTACCTAATTTTTTGTGTAAACTGGGGAAAGCTCTTAAGCCGTTTACCTGATCCTGTGGTTCCATATATTGTTAAAATCAGTATCCTTCACATTTATATTAACTTGTTAGTTAGTTTGATACACGAAAAATTGAATAAGTAAAAAAAAAACAAAAACAAATATCCACCTGTCAACAGTACTGAGTTAAGTTGCCAAGTAGTACAGCTGTCATATTTTCTTAATTATTTTTTTTTTTGCTTTTCTTTTAGCTTTCTCTTTTACTACTTTGTTTTTATTTTGTATATATATTGAGTTAAATGTAAAGTCTAATCTTGTGATAACATACCTTGGTTAGCAAGTGAGTTTATCAGTTAGGAAGAATATATAGCAGAAACAGGTGGGTGCCACCTCAGACACAGGTTCGAATTTTTCCTTCAGGTTTGACTTTTGCTTTGTTGCATATTTTTTTCTTTTTCTTTTTATCCTTAAATTACCATGGTCAAGTTTTTAAGTTAAGATGTGTGTTACCAGAAAAGAGATAAACTGAGTCACTAAATAGCACTTATATGGAGATATAAAAATTCGGTGTGAAGCTTAATTAAAAGTTTTTCTCTTTTTTTTCCTCTTTCTCGTCTTCTTTCTATATTCTGTGAGAGGGAGAACATAAAAATGGCGCCATCTCTGTCCCAAACCTCTCCCTTCCATGGGTCGGTAGGAGGGGTAGCCATCAGGAGACTCAAACAGAAAATCAAGAATATAGAGGAAATGGTTATAAGCCTTGATGATAAAATTCAGAATATGGATGGAGAAATGAAAGAGAATGAAACACTCAGAGAGCAAATAAGATCTTTGGAGGAAGCAAATAAAGCACAAGGGCAGGAGAGAAAGGAACTAGAAAAAAGAATAAAAAAACTGGAAGGGGAAAAGAGTCAACTAGAATCTAGACTTTCTAAACAAGAAGATAAAAACAAACAGCTGAATGACAACCTAAAGGAATTAGATGTTAGTTCACTGCTCTCTTCTGAGAGAGACGAGATTGCTGCTTGGAATGTCCAGATTAAGGAAAACATTGAACAGTTCAGAAAAGAGTTCCAGGAGCTGAATATGGAAAATGATGCCATGAAAATTTCCTTTGCTGATGCACTAAAGGGGAATGTGGCAGTAAAAGAGGCTGTAAAGGTGGTGGCACTGGAAAACATACAAACAGTTGACTATAAAGAGACAGTAATCGAAAAAATGAAAGACGTTGTGATGGAAAGGGCAAACCCACTCATCAGACAGGCACTTGATAAGGAGAAGACAGTGGTAATCTCAGGCATAAGCGAGTCCCAGGAGCCAACATGGCAGGGGAGACTTGAAGAAAATAAAGCTAGGGTTGTAGACCTGATAAGAAAGCTTGGAGTAGTATGTGGTCCTGAGGATATTGTAAACATACACCAACTAGGTAAATATTCGAGGGAAGGAAAACCGAGACCAACAAAAGTAACCTTTGAGAGAGGGGAAACATGTAGGGAAATATTGTTGAGAAAAAAAAGTCTAAAAGACCTTCAAGAATTCAAAGAAGTGTTCATTAGACAATACAGAACACAAGAGGAGATGGGAAAGATCAAAAACTTGTTGCAAGAGGCAAGAAGGTTAAATGATGAAAGAAATGAAGAAGAGAAGAAAAATTTTCATTACAGAGTTCTTGCAGACAAAGGGGAGATAAAGAAGATAATGACAGAAGATCAGGGGATGGGGCCTCATTAAGATTGTTATACACAAATGCTGATTGTTATACACAAAAAGACTAAGTTGAGTGAGGACATAAACAGTGTCACAGTTTTTCCTAAGGGTTTCAGAATACTAAGGGTTGAAAGATCTGAGAGGACTGGTGGAGGGATAGCACTACTCATAAGTGAAAGGATTCAAGTCGAAGAAATAAACTTGGCTATAGAAAGTGAGTTCAAGGAATTTCTTGTTGCTCGCATAAATACTGGGTCAAAGAGCATTATAATAACTGTTGTATACAACCCACCAAGGAACCAAAATAGGCTTGAAGTTTATGAGGAAAGTCATATAGGTACTATTGAAGTCATAAACTCAGTTGTTAACATGGCACGGGAAAAAAATGTAGGATTTTGATTATGGGCGACTTTAATCATAAAGAGATAGATTGGATAAATCTTGACCCACACAGTGGTGAGGACTCATTCGGGGCAAGATTCCTAGATTGCGTACAAGGGAATTTCCTACACCAACATGTAATGGAACCAACAAGGGCCAGGGGTGGGGATGAGCCATCACTACTTGATCTAGTGTTCACAGATAATGTGTTGGATATTGAAAAAATTGAGTATGAACCACCAATTGGAAAGAGTGACCACTGTGTGTTGTTGATGGAGTATATCATTGAAGATATTCTCCCTGAGAGTAGAGGCACTGAGGACATGAGGAGGAACTATCCGAAAGGAGATTACATCAAAATGAATAAGCTTTTTGCAGTTATTGACTGGAGAACCTTATTTTACAACAAATCTGTACAAGAAATGTATGAAATCTTTTGTGAGAAATATGGGAAGATAGTAGATTGCTGCATACCTGTCACCAAAGTAGGTGTAATTCATGCCAGAGATAAATGGTTCGATAATGGGTGTAAAAGAGCTAAGGAGTGGAGAGACAAATGCTGGAAAAGGTATAGGAGGAGAAAAAACATAAATGCCTGGCAAACCTACAAAAGAGCAAGAAATGACTACCTAAGTAAAAGGAGAGCGGCAGAGAGAGACTATGAGAGGGACATCAACAGGAAGGCTAAAGAAAATCCCAAGCTTTTCCACAGCTTTATCAGAGGAAAACTGAAGGTAAAAGAACAGGTTTTAAGGCTAAAGAGAGCGGATGGAAGCATCACTGAGATGGATGAAGAGATCTGCAAAGAATTGAACAAGGAGTTTCAGTCAGTATTTAAAGTAGAAAATACCCCACCCCCCAGATTGCAGTGATAGAAGCTCAAGGGCCGGTATTAGAGAACATCAACCTTACAGCCACAGAGGTATGCAAAGCGCTGATGGATTTAGATGTTCATAAAGCTACAGGTCCCGATGACATATCCCCTCATGTGCTTAAAAAATGCGCAAACACAATATCAGTGGCACTAAGTATCATATTTAAGGAGTCACTGGAGTCGGGGGAGATTCCAAGATGCTGGAAACAAGCAAATGTGATACCTATCTTCAAAAAGGGAGGGAGGGATACGGCTCTGAACTATAGACCAGTTTCCTTGACCAGCATAGTTTGCAAAGTTATGGAGAAACTACTAAGGAAACATATCTCTCATCACTTGGAATCCTTCAACTTTTTGTCAGTGAGGCAACATGGCTTCAGAGAAGGTAGATCAACAGTAACAAACTTATTAGAATTTTACAATGAGGTAAGCCAAATCTTACAGGAAAGAGAGGGCTGGGCAGATTGCATATTCCTAGACTTCCAGAAAGCGTTTGACACTGTTCCACATGGGAGACTTATTAGGAAGCTGCAATCAATGGCTAGAATAGGTGGAAATGTTTTGGAATGGATAAAAACTTACTTAGAAGGAAGGGAACAGAGGGTTAGAGTAAGACACTCAGTGTCTGAATGGAGAAGAGTTAGTAGTGGAGTTCCACAGGGTTCAGTTTTAGGGCCACTTTTGTTCCTTGTATATGTAAATGACCTACCAGAGTCTGTAAATTCATTCATGAATATGTTTGCAGATGATGCAAAGATTGTGAAGAAAGTAAAAAACGAGAACAATGGTAGAGAACTTCAGGAGGATCTAAATAATCTGCATGAGTGGTCAGAAAAGTGGCTAATGAAATTCAATACTTCAAAATGTAAGGTAATGAGAATGGGTACAAGTGCAAGAAGGCCCAAGCTTGACTACTCGGTGGCTGGAGTACAACTTCAAGAGACAGAAAATGAGAGAGATCTAGGAGTAAACATACTGGCAGATTTGTCTCCAGAAATACATATAAATGGCATCGTAAGGGCAGCATATGCATTCTTATCAAATGTAAGGGTAGCCTTCAGGCACATGGACAAGGAAATGTTCAGAAATATTTATGTAACCTATGTGAGGCCAAAACTCGAGTATGCAGCCGCCTTTTGGAATCCGCACTTGAAAAAGCACATAGCTAAGCTTGAAAAAGTTCAAAGACATGCCACGAAACTGGTGCCAGAAATACGCAATCTCAGTTATGATGAGAGGCTGAGGGAATTTTACTTACCATCACTCGAAACTAGAAGAGTGAGGGGGGATATGGTGACAGTCTTTAAATTCCTTCATGGTTATGATAGAGTGGATAGGGATCGATATTTTGATATGGCTGGCTCTAGAACTAGAGGTCATAGTTTGAAGCTTCGTAAGAAAACTTCTTCACAGGATGTAAGGAAATACTTTTTCATTGTAATAGTAGTTGATAATTGGAATTGGCTAAGCGAGGAGGTAGTTAATGCTATCTCAATCCATAGTTTTAAGGACAGGTATGATAAGTATCACTAAGTCTAAAATGGAACCGATCAGGAGACGGGAAGATACGAGCTTTGGGCTCTTTCCCGTAAACACAATTAGGTAAAAAATAGGTAATTACACACACACACACACACACACACACACACACACACACACACACACACACACACACACACACACACACACACACACACACACACACAAGTACTTTCATTTTCTATTGTGTCACATCCCTTTCTCACCTCCTTTTGTCTTGTCCCCTTTTTCATTTCTCATTGCTGATTCCTCGTCTTCCTGAGAGTCTTTGAGTTAATGAAATGAAATTGTCCCTCAACAGCAATTTGTCTCTCTCCTTGACGTAACTATTACACAAATATTTTAAAAGACGAAATATTACAATTTACTTGGAAGTTATATGCAGCATGTTTCGTCTATTATGCATTTCTAGTCGAAAACACACAAACACACGCATTAACACCCACACACACACACACACACGCACACACACACACACACACATACACACACACACACACACAGATATATATATATATATATATATATATATATATATATATATATATATATATATATATATATATATATATATATATATATATATATATATATATATATATATATATATATATATATATATATATATATATATATATATATATATATATATATATATATATATATATATATATATATATAGATAGATAGATAAATAGATAGATAGATAGATAGATAGATAGATAGATAGATAGATTGATAGATAGATAGATAGATAGATAGATAGATAGATAGATGGATAGACAGTTATCCCGGTCGGGATGCTAACCCACGGCACATGATCAATCTATGTGTATATATATGATTAGTCTGACCTCGAATGAAAATGAACATGTTAGTATTTGCCTACTCAAATACTTCAAGTTTCTTCAAGTCAAAATTATCCTTTGTTATTCTTCCAAGCCTCTATTTCTGGCATAAATAATCATGCACACATACACGCACACACACACACACACACACACACATGTATATATCTCATAAATCTACTATAAAAACAATATGACCGTATCAAGGGAAATGTTTATGAAGAGGTCCACAATATTTCGCCGAATGACCTAGTCAGCTATATATAATCAACCTCTTATTTTTCAATCGTATAATGGGAAACTTTTTTTTTGCGCACGTACACGCACACATGCACACACACACAGACAGCCACCCCCCACATACACACACAGCCCCCCCACACACACATATACGTACATATTCATAAACATATTTCTGAGGTCTATAGGACGTTGAAGTTAAAGCCTTATTCATAGAAAAATGAGTAATTCTAGCTTGCATTCATTTTCCCTTCTGCTTTTATTTTCTATTTCTTTTTTTCATTCATTCTTTGTGCCTTCCCCTCACCATCGTTTGTTCCTTAAATAATACCACACATCATTGTGGTGTTCAAAGATCTCTCTCTCTGTTTAACGACGAGGTAACTATCATTGTAGTTGCTCTGTGAGTTAAATAGTTTTCCATTCTCCCCATATGATCAAGGACGATAATTCGTGAATTTATAGCCATCATTACTTTGGACAATACATTGTGGTTATTCTAATAATCTTTAGTGTAAAATAATAAATAATTAGGTCATTCATAACGGAGATAAGCTGTTTTTGAGCTATGTCCCGAATCAATTGAAAATTATTTTCAAAATTTGATAAGTTTACTAGAATCTCATTAAGGAAATCCACATTTTTGTGTCTACAGCAATTACTCTTCCTAACGTTAAAGATATGACCGACCCAACCTTACCTAACATA
>JAXCGZ010016075.1:0-2500 GCA_037179515.1 Halocaridina rubra | reverse complement strand
AGTCATAAACTCAGTTGTTAACATGGCGCGGGAGAAAAAATGTAGGATTTTGATTATGGGAGACTTTAATCATAAAGAGATAGATTGGATAAATCTTGACCCACACAGTGGTGAGGACTCCTTTGGGGCAAGATTCCTAGATTGCGTACAAGGAAATTTCCTACACCAACATGTAATGGAACCAACAAGAGCCAGGGGTGGGGATGAGCCATCACTACTTGATCTGGTGTTCACAGATAATGTGTTGGATATTGAAAATATTGAGTATGAACCACCAATTGGAAAGAGTGACCACTGTGTGTTGTTGATGGAGTATATCATTGAAGACATTCTTCCTGAGAGTAGAGGCACTGAGGACATGAGGAGGAACTATCAGAAAGGAGATTACATCAAAATGAATGAGCTTTTTGCAGTTATTGACTGGAGAACCTTATTTTACAACAAATCTGTTCAAGAAATGTATGACATCTTTTGTGAGAAATATGGGAAGATAGTAGATTGCTGCATACCTGTCACCAAAGTAGGTGTAATTCATGCCAGAGAGAAATGGTTCGATAATGGGTGTAAAAGAGCTAAGGAGTGGAGAGACAAATGCTGGAAAAGGTATAGGAGGAGAAAAAACATAAATGCCTGGCAAACCTACAAAAGAGCAAGAAATGACTACCTAAGTAAAAGGAGAGAGGCAGAGAAAGATTATGAGAGGGACATCACCAGGAAGGCTAAAGAATATCCCAAGCTTTTCCACAGCTTTATCAGAGGAAAACTGAAGGTAAAAGAACAGGTTTTAAGGCTAAAGAGAGCGGATGGAAGCATCACTGAGACGGACGAAGAGATCTGCAAAGAATTGAACAAGGAGTTTCAGTCAGTATTTACAGTAGAAAATACCCCACCCCCTCAGATTGCAGTGATAGAAGCTCAAGGGCCGGTATTAGAGAACATCAACCTTACAGCCACAGAGGTATGCAAAGCGCTGATGGATTTAGATGTTCATAAAGCTACAGGTCCTGATGACATATCCCCTCATGTGCTTAAAAAATGCACAAACACAATATCAGTGGCACTAAGTATCATATTTAAGGAGTCATTGGAGTCGGGGGAGATTCCAAGATGCTGGAAACAAGCAAATGTGATACCTATCTTCAAAAAGGGAAGGAGGGATACGGCTCTGAACTATAGACCAGTTTCCTTGACCAGCATAGTTTGCAAACTTATGGAGAAACTACTAAGGAAACATATCTCTCTTCACTTGGAATCCTTCAACTTTTTGTCAGTGAGGCAACATGGCTTCAGAGAAGGAAGATCAACAGTAACAAACTTATTAGAATTTTATGATGAGGTAAGCCAAATCTTACAGGAAAGAGAGGGCTGGGCAGATTGCATATTCCTAGACTTCCAGAAAGCGTTTGACACTGTTCCACATGGGAGACTTATTAAGAAGCTGCAATCAATGGCTAGAATAGGTGGAAATGTCTTGGAATGGATAAAAACTTACTTAGAAGGAAGGGAACAGAGGGTTAGAGTAAGACACTCAGTGTCTGAATGGAGAAGAGTTAGTAGTGGAGTCCCACAGGGTTCAGTTTTAGGGCCACTTTTGTTCCTTGTATATGTAAATGACCTACCAGAGTCTGTAAATTCATTCATGAACATGTTTGCAGATGATGCAAAGATTGTGAAGAAAGTAAAAAACGAGAACAATGGTAGAGAACTTCAGGAGGATCTAAATAATCTGCATGAGTGGTCAGAAAAGTGGCTAATGAAATTCAATACTTCAAAATGTAAGGTAATGAGAATGGGTACAAGTGCAAGAAGGCCCAAGCTTGACTACTCGGTGGCTGGAGTACAACTTCAAGAGACAGAAAATGAGAGAGATCTAGGAGTAAACATACTGGCAGATTTGTCTCCAGAAATACATATAAATGGCGTAGTAAGGGCAGCATATGCATTCTTATCAAATGTAAGGGTAGCCTTCAGGCACATGGACAAGGAAATGTTCAGAAATATTTATGTAACCTATGTGAGGCCAAAACTCGAATATGCAGCCCCCTTTTGGAATCCGCACTTGAAAAAGCACATAGCTAAGCTTGAAAAAGTTCAAAGACATGCCACGAAACTGGTGCCAGAAATACGCAATCTAGGTTATGATGAGAGGCTGAGGGAATTAGACTTGCCATCACTCGAAGCTAGAAGAGTAAGGGGGGATATGGTGACAGTCTTTAAATTCCTTCATGGTTATGATAGAGTGGATAGGGATCGATATTTCGATATGGCTGGCTCTAGAACTAGAGGTCATAGTTTGAAGCTTCGGAAGAAAACTTGTTTGCAGGATGTAAGGAAATACTTTTTCAGTGTAAGAGTAGTTGATAATTGGAATTCGCTAAGCGAGGAGGTAGTTAATGCTACCTCAATCCATAGTTTTAAGGACAGGTATGATAAGTATCACTAAGTCTAAAAATGGAACCGATCAGGAGACGGGAAGATACGAGCTTTGGGCTCTTTCCCG
>JAXCGZ010016074.1:30000-32072 GCA_037179515.1 Halocaridina rubra | reverse complement strand
AGAGAGAGAGAGAGAGAGAGAGAGAGAGAGAGAGAGCCTTCATAACAAAGAATAATAGTTTGGATTTGGACATTTAAATGGAATGTTGCTAATGAGTAAATGCGTAAAATATGTGGTCATCGTGGCCTAGCGGTAATGCTTGTGACTTTGATTATTCATGTGGAGGGTTTGATGCCCGCCACACTCTAAGGTTAAAATTAGCGTTCACTAAGGGTAGCTGTCATACTTGGCAAAACCAAAATCTTTCTCAAGTTGTCATTGTTTTAGCACTTAGTAGAAAAGGAGTCCTTGAGGTTAAATCAGTCACATTACATAGATATAAAAAAAAATCTATTTTGATAGTTTTTATTACCCCCCCTTTCTAAGGGATATAAGCATATTTTACGTGAAATATGATAGAAAAAAAATTATGTTGAAATTAATCATAACAAAAACGGCACAAGCTTCACAATGAAATTTCAAGTTTATAGAAGATATATACCGTCTTGTCAAGCAAATGTCTGTTATCAATGTGGCAGTAAGTGGTACTTCCTGCATATATTCCTGGTGCCTTGCAGGCGCACACGGGAATGCAAAAGGCTTATAGAGGAGAAACTCTGAGAAAATATCCTAATGGTAAGACCCAAAGGCAGTCGATAGGGGGGTATGCTCCAAACCATCCTCTTGCATCTCCTGCGAACCTACTTGACTTTCAGATATGCTGAGTATGTCTTTCCTATGGAGCTAATCAGCAGCGTCGGGAGATGGAAGTGCAAAATAGGCTGGCCACTTCTTCATTATTTTAGCCCAGGCAAAAAACAAAGCTCTCTGTAACTATAACGGTTTGTCAATATGAAAAGAACCTTTAATATACTGCTAAGGTGATATAAACCCATTCATCTTATCAAATACGGTTGTACGTATATCCCTGAAAAGCAGAGAGAAGGATGATCTCTGAGAATGTAGGAAAAAGATTACAGAGCGTTTCCTTAAAGATGTTGTTTTTGGTAGATATGGAAATCATTCGTCACAGCGACATCATTTCCTATATTTATTGGAAGCTATTCGTCAATTGTTCTTTCTCTTTCTCTTAAGGATGAATTATACAGTGATATATATACTCTCTCTCTCTCTCTCTCTCTCTCTCTCTCTCTCTCTCTCTCTCTCTCTCTCTCTCTCTCTCTCTCTCTCTCTCTCTCTCGCAGAGGAAATATGACTCTTAAATCTTCTTATAATATATTCATATATAGTTATCCTTTATCATGCTTCACTCTCCCCATTTTCTTAAATGCAAACTTATCACACAAAGAACGTATTAATCTTTATCTTATTTTTGTACATTCTCGCAGCCTGTGCAATTTTGCATGCTTAATATATTGTTGTGTCATTTGAAAGACAAGAATTCTATACAATAAACTTTTTGGACGATTTGGGGAGTAAGCTCCGAAACATACCCACACACGGTGAATGAATAACTCAACATATATCGTAAGTACTTTTCCATATATTTTTTTGGACCAATATTTATTGCCATTAGTTGGAGCTTTGTGGCTCTTCTCCAAGTTCTGTGGTGTTCTGTAGGAAAATACATGAGGGAAGATCTTACGCCTTCCTCATTTTCTGTCCTCATAGGAAGAAGTCGTTAATCTTTTACCGTAAATATTATGGCATCGTAGAGAGAGATTGCTGGCAAGCGCAAGCCATTAATGTACAAGTGAAAAAGAGGGTGTGTGAAAATATGAAAGAAAATATGGCTGTGTTGTTGGCAAGTTGGTTATTTATTAATGCCTTTTTAAGCTACGAGTAAACTGGATTAATAAAGAGGATATAATATAACCTCATCATATACACTGATCTTCTAAATACTTTTTCCACCTTAGATGTTTATGGTGGAAAGTTGAAAAATATATGCATGTAATCGATACTTGAATAACACGACAGTTATGATTTCAAATTTTATTGCTGGAACTCTCTCATTTATAAAATCTGATTAAATATTTTTCTTTATCTTTCTACTTTATCTCTTTCTCATAATCTAATTTATATTATTGAATCATTAGCTGCTTAGCAAAACAATGTACCATTTAGAGCAC
>JAXCGZ010016074.1:20000-25000 GCA_037179515.1 Halocaridina rubra | reverse complement strand
ATTGAAGTCTCCAATGTAGAGAACTTCCGCATGAGGGTGAGAAGATAACAAGGACTCATGGCACGAGGACAGATATTCAAATAAATACACAAACTTGGTGGAGTTTGAAGAACAGTAGCAGAAGCAAAGGTAAATAATGTTAGTGGAGGATAGACTTTTAACCAGAGATCATCAAAATCAGGAGATTCAAGGTCCTTGAGCCTCGCAATAGGAGTGGTATTTTTGCAGTAGGCACAGACCCCACCTTTGGAATGAAAGTGAGTACGCAGATTATGATAAATTATTTGAAGTGGATCTGTGGAAGCATATATAGATAGCTGGGTTTCAGATAGGAAGAGGAGGTTTAGGAGGAAAGTACCCAAATTCTGTTCCACAGACGAAAGATTAGAGTTCAGCCGATGAATGTCAGAGTAGGGAAGAGTGAAAGAAGCAGATCTATTGGGAGGTGCAAGGTTAAATGCAGAACCATTACTACAACCAGGCGTGTCTGCCCTCAAACCAAAAGTGGAGTCAACATGATCCCTGGAGTTTTTTTTTTAAGATTGTGACACCAGGACACCAGGACGGGCATAATAAAAAGTAAAATAAAACTGCCCTCATCAGGCCTAGGCATGAAGAAGACAAAATAAATAGAAAGAGAGATGGAGAGTGTTGTCATTTGTAAGATGTGTGGTGATAGGAAGAGAATTGTCATAAATATCCTAGAATATTCGGTGTAGATGTAGGCATAGAAATAGAACCATAACTGAAGGAAGCCTAAGCATCGAACTGTTCCCAACAGTTCTATTTAAGTGTGAAAAACCTTCAGCTGCAGTATCACTATGGGCTGCTGGTGCCATGGGCCAACCTATTTTTATGCCGGGTACTGGGGGTCATTAGCTGTGGACCTTCCATAAATAATAACAAATAAGAGGAAAAAAGAGAGAAAAAGAGACATATGTGGGGAGCGTAGTGACTTGTCAAATGTAATGGGATAGTTAGAGATGTGTAATGAATACGCCAAAATATTTAGTGGAGATGTAGGCATGAGGAAAGAACCGTCCTGAAGGAAGACTCAAAATGGAAATGTCTGGACTAGTCCTAGTTGTATCTAATACCATCAGTTGTAGTCTTTCAATGGGCGCCTGGTGCCATGGCCAACCTATTAATCATATATATATATATATATATATATATATATATATATATATATATATATATATATATATATATATATATATATATATATATACACACTTTCGGTATCCCTTAACCTCTCCTTCCATATTCAAAATTTGCTCACTATGAATTTTTTTCGTATACACAATATGCCATTCTCACTTTCTTCTCGTCTTTTTTATCACTCACCCCTCTCCCTCATTCCATCATAAATTTTATGCTTCTATATCCAGCGTCTTATGGAATTTTTATATGCTAGTCTCTGCCTCTTGCTTTATTGCATTTTCTCCTAGAAAAGCTCGAGTAATATCTGATAAAGAGTGTGAGAGGAAGGCCATTTTAATATAACAGTTTTTTTTTAATTGTTATTCCACTTTTAGTCCATCACTTAAGTAATGCAAACTAAACAACTTCCAAAATCCATTATCAATTAGATTTTGTTCTAGTGTAGTTGTTTGCCCTCTACCAACTGAATATCAAATGCCTTGTAATTTTGCTGAATGCATCTCACGTAGGAGATATGAGCAGCCTTCAAGTGGGTTTCTAAGTCCTATCAAAAAGTTTATTTACCAAAGCTAATTGACTAACAAAGTGACAGAAAAGACGGAATGTTTAAAATTTGTTACATAACTCAGAAGGTGAACAATCTAACTAACAGTAGTATAAACGAGAATGGAGCAACAATCAAGCTCATTTCAAGTATCCACTACGATGGCAATGATTGTGACAGTATATATCGCTCTCATCAGCAAGTAATCAAGTTCATATGTTAATAACACTGAAGTGTTAACATAGGGTCTAAATTGGTAGGAAAAAGGCCATTAAATAAAACACCATATATATATATATATATATATTATATATATATATATATATATATATATATATATATATATATATATATATATATATATATATATATATATATATATGAGACTGAGACAGGGATGTGTTATGTCACCATAGCTGTTCAATTTGCATATTGATGGAGTCGTAAGAGGGGTGAATGAGTGAGTGCGTGGTCGAGGTTTGAGAATGGTAGATGAGGATGATAGCAAGTGGAAGCTGAATCAGTTCCTGTTTGCAGATGATACTGTGGTGGTGCAAAATTCAGAGGAGAAGCTGTGTCAGTGTCAGAATTTGGAATGGTGTGTGAGAGAAGGAAGTTGCGAGTGAATGTGGGAAAGAGTAAGGTTATGAGGTGTACAAGAAATGAGGATGGTGCTGGATTGAATGTTATGTTGAAAGGAAAGACATTTGGGGAAGTTGATCAGTTTAAGTATCTAGACTCGGTTATTTCTGCAAATGGTGGAGTGGAAGCAGATATGTGTCACAGAGTGAATGAAGGATGTAAAGTGTTGGGTGCTTTGAAAGGAGTGATGAAGAATAGAGGGTTGGAAATGAATGTTAAGAAAGTTTTGTATGAGAAAGTGGTTGTGCCAACTGTGATGTATGGATTAGAGTTATGGGGTATGAAAGTAAGTTAGAGACGGAAACTGAATGTGTTTGAGATGAAATGCTTGAGGAGTATGATGGGTGTATCTCGGTTCCTTCTTCGTCGAAGGTGTGCAGCATTACATGTATCCTATATCAATTATCTTCTTTCCTTAAAACAGTATTAAGTGTAGTTAAAATAGTCAAACGCAGGATAAAATAAATCTCATTCAAATATACAAATTTCCAATTAGGACACCAGCAAAAAGAAAAAAAGAGAGTAGTATTGCATATCACATATCGTGTTGTGTGATATGTAAAGAGAATAACATTCTATGAAAGCTTGTCAGAAGAAGCAGAAAGAAGTCATCGAAAATGATAAGGAATTATGAAGGCTAGTGTCAGAGTGGTGACAAATATGTCAGAAAGTATATTTGGTTTTTGTTAGATATGAACAACATTGAAAGTCTTCTCATTACCAGCAAAAATTTATGGAAAAAAAACACCCAGAAAATAAAGTTACCTTGCAAGCATTATTTGGAAATCCCTAATCCAGACATAGAGAGCCTTTTAGTCAATGAATATAATTCACAAAAGAGTGACAAATATAAAAGCATAGTTTCCCATTGGTAAGAGTAGCAACCTTTATGATAGACAATACTGAGACTTTGGAGTTGCTATCATATTCTTATTTTGCACTTGCTTCATCCTGGAAATACATCTGTGTTTCATATAAACAATGATGCCGGTTTATCAAAATCAGAAAAGATCAAAGGGGATATAATTTATCATTTTCAAATATGCACCACTTACAAAAGAGTTGACAAAAATATTGTTATCACAGAGAAAACAAATAAAGAATATATTTATGAAGCAAAATTGCGGCTGACATCAGCCAGTGATTCTTAAAAATGAGACTTGCTGTAATGCAATGTGCTTTTAGGAATAATGCCAATGTGATTTTTGAGGTCAAGCTTAATAAGAGTCTCCTTTAATTAATATAAATATAGGCAATGTTGTCAAGCATTCAGACTTATGATAAAAAACTATAGAGATAATTTGCATCATAAATAGATTTTGAAGTATACAGTGGAACAGGCGAGATTCTCTCAAAGTCATTGAAATGTTGATATGCAAGAATAGGAAAAAAAATGACATATTGTATGTAAATAAATATAGTGTTCATATATGGGATAATTCGAAAGACAGATAGATAGATAGATAGATAGATAGATAGATAGATAGATAGATAGATAGATAGATAGATAGATAGATAGATAGATAGATTGATAGATATATTGATATATTGATAGATAGATAAACAGATAGATAGATAGATAGATAGATAGATAGATAGATAGATAGATAGATAGATAGATAGATAGATAGATAGATAGAGAGAGAGAGAGAGAGAGAGAGAGAGAGAGAGAGAGAGAGAGAGAGAGAGAGAGAGAGAGAGAGAGAGAGAGAGAGAGGGAGAGAGAGAGAGAGAGAGAGAGAGAGAGAGAGAGAGGAGAGAGAGAGAGAGAGAGAATACTGAATTTAACACCACTGGATGGCCTGTCCTTGCTCACCCATATATGGCCACCCTCTGTGATGATCCATAAGGAATTCTTTGCTGTCAGTATGGCTTTTGAGAGAATGTGGCACAAGGCTCTATTAGCCACACTTCATGCTTTTGACTTTACCCCTTCTCTCTATTTTCTGATCTTCAATTTTCTTGCTCACCGATTCACATCTGCAGTTTTTGACGGTGAAGCATTTATCTCATTCCTAGTTACTAGTGTGTTCCAAAAGATTATGTTCTATAGCCTACTCTGTTCCTTCTCTTCATCAATAATCATTTCCACTCCCCATCAGCTTCTCTTTTCCACGATGATTCTACCCTTCATGTCTCCTCTGCCTTCTCTTCTCGACTATTGCTGTTGCTTGAAATCAGTCTCGTATCACTGTTTCTCCAATTCTAAACTCTGATTTACATAGAGTATCTTAGGACCCGATATTAGTAAAAACTGATGCCTCCCAAAAAATATCTGGCTCTTTCGTTATTTTGATCTCCTCCTAATAGTTGTAGCATTTCCGGAAGCAACAAAATTTATGAACTTAATTCTATCAATTTATTACAAATTTAAATGGTCTCTAACTTGCCTTGAAGTTATTACATAATTCAAATGTCTAAAGTGCATCTAAGAAGCTGGGAGGTTTACTTCGATTTCATTATATCTCTTCCCCTTGCTCAGTCACTAAAAATCAATAAAAGTATTATTCAGCTGCTTAGAATACTGCTCTCACATTTGAGGTGTTTATTCTTATTCTTATTTTCTGCCTAGAGTTGAATTTAAGACCTCTGACTCATGAATGATCCTTCTCTTACTTCTAATAGAGACTTTCTTTCTCTTCTTCGAAAG
>JAXCGZ010016074.1:7500-15000 GCA_037179515.1 Halocaridina rubra | reverse complement strand
AAATATTTACTTGCTTCCTTCACTCTGTGATTTACCTCTACATCCACTCGTCCACTCCTTGATACATGCGACCCCATATACTTAGTAGTTCTCAGCTTCTTGAAGCAACTCCCCATTCACTCATACATTCAGTCTGCCAACATTAACACTCCTCGTGCATATCATGAATTTATTTTTACCCATATTTACCCGCAACTTCCTTCTTTCACACACACTAATAAACTCAGTCACCAAATGATTTAATTAATTTTCAGTATCAGCCACCAGTACAGTATCATCCACAAATAGCAGCTGACTCAATTTCCACAATTTTTTATCCTCACCCACTAGTTCCAAGCCTCTGTCTAATACACTTTCATTTATTTCCCTTGCCACTCCATCATATACACATTAAACAACCATGGCGACATTACACAACCTTGACGTAACCCAACATTCATCTCAAACCAATCAAACATACCATCCCAACTCTCACTCCTGCTCTACTATTCATGCAAAAACTCTTCCCACAATCAACTAAATTCCATTTATTCCATATAGTCGCAATACCCTCCACAATCCCTCTCTATCTACACTGTCAAGCACTTTCTCTAAATCCACAAAGGCCTAAAAAGTGTCCCTACCTTTCTCCAGAACTTTTCACACACCTGTCTTACAGCAAACACCTGATCCACACACCCTCTTCCTCTCCTGAACCCCAATCAATCTCTCAGTACCTTTCCTAATTCTGCTCGATTAACACTCTTCCATATATCTTACCAACTATACTCAACAAACTAATTCCCCTAAAACTACTACACTCATACTTATCTCCCTTCCCTTTGTAAAGTGGAACTACACATGCACTTCTCCATTCAACTGGAACCCTCCCTTTCCTGAAACATATATTAAACAACCTGACCATTCATTCTACTAATAGTTTTAGTATTAACTAAAAAGTGAAAAAAAAAAATTAAATTCTCTTTTCTCCATAAAAAGTAAAAAAATCACTTGACTCACCAAGATGAAGAAAACGAAAACGAATATTGGCCAAACTTTTTCTTTAAGTTCTCTAACTTAGTGTTTAACTTTGTACACGGTTTTTTATTTGGCCATAATTCTAAAAGGTAGGAAAGATCCATATTGATTTTTCAACGTTTTAGGTTTCCTATTCATCTATAAATCACAAACAGCTACCTACATATTCAATATTAAACAAATGAATAAAATTAAAAGGCTTAAATGAGGTATAAAAGTATCATCTAATTCACACATTGTCAGATACAGATGACAAAAATACGAAATGAATATCGATTACTGATACTGTGTGTGCTTTTCGTCTTGACAGATGATTAAAGCAGTTGAAATCTTTGCTGATTGAGTGGGTAAAAGATGTGGAAGCAGTTCTGGCCTATTTTGCACTTCTTCCCTATCGACGCTGCTGGTAAGTATAAAAAAATGACATAATCAGTGCATTTGGTATTCAAAAAACCATGCGGGAGATGTAGAGAGGTTGGTTTGGAGCATTCTTCCCATCAACTGCCTTCTGGGCTTTCCCTCCAAATTTTCTGTCAGGGTTTTGATACCACGCCTTGCAATCTTTCGAGTGCGCTAGCAAGGAAGCAGGAGCAGTTGCAAGTAGCACCTTCTACTGGCATAGTGGTAGCAGATATTTTGCTTGACCTAAACTGCTGTTTTTACATATTTTATTAAATAAAAAAAAATGGCAATGAACTGGAAAAAAAATAATGGCAGAGCTCATGTAATTAGAATATATTTGTTATCAATAACATAGAACGAAGGCGAAAAAGGCTGTCAAGATAAAATGAGCCCCTGTAGATATGGGTAACAGCTGAAGAAAGAAGAAATAACGTCAGGTAAACGGGCAGTTCTGTGTCAATCAAACTAATCTCTCTCTCTCTCTCTCTCTCTCTCTCTCTCTCTCTCTCTCTCTCTCTCTCTCTCTCTCTCTCTCTCTCTCTCTCTATCTATCTATCTATCTATCTATCTATCTATCTATCTATCTATCTATCTATCTATCTATCATATATATATATATATATATATATATATATATATATATATATATATATATATATATATATATATATATATATATATATATATATATCACTCTATCAGTCAATAACTCGATCAATCAATCAATCAATGTAGTAGGATGGCCCATGGCACCAACAGCCGGTTTTGATACTATAGCTGAAAGGTCTTGTGGACTTACATAGGTCTGTCCTGGACAGTTCGATGTTAAGTCTTCCTTCAGTTATGGTTCTCTTTCTATGCCTACATCAACACCGAATATTCTTGGATATTCGTTACAAATGTCTTATTATCCCTTCACATCTGACAAGTAACAACATTCCCTACCTCTATTTCTCTTTATGTTCTCTTCGTGCCCAGGCCTGATGAGGGTAGATTTAAAAAAAAAAAATTGCATGTCCAGGTGTCACAATCATAAAAAAAAAAATCAATCAACATATCTATCTCTAACTATCGCTCTATCTATATATCTATCTATCTATTTTTCTGCTTATCTGTCTGTCTGTATGTCTCTGTCTAGCTATCTATCTATATATCTATCCATCTATCTATCTATCTATCTATCTATCTATCTATCTATCTATCTATCTATCTGTCAATCTGCTTATATGTCTACCTACCTACCTACCTATGTACCTATCTATCTAGCTATCTATCCAGCTATCTATTTATCTATCTACCTATCTAATCTATCTATCTATCTATCTATATCTATAAATATATATATATATATATATATATATATATATATATATAGTTATAATATATATATATATATATATATATATATATATATATATATATATATATATATATATATATATATATATATATATATATGTTCATGTTCCGGTTTTACGTCACGGACTCCCTTATCAACCAAGGGCTTGGACGGTTGCCTTCTTGCGAAGGACTTGTTTTGGCAGATGTAATCCTTACGCTGAGTGCATGCCTTTGCTAACCTCAGACCGTGACGGGGCACGAACCCTCGACCTGACGCCTCAGAGTCGGAGACGCTACCGACTGAGCCACGGCGACTACATATATATATATATATATATATATATATATATATATATATATATATATATATATATATATATATATATATATATATATATATATATATATGCAGCTGCACAGTGTCTATTTCTAAAACACCAAGAACATACGAGATTTCTTTTAAGTGCCTACTATCCAATTCACGTTCTGTTATTGGATTTGTTAGAGTAACAGTGTTAAATACGTCTTTCCAATCTCTGGGAACCCTTTCGCCATATTCAGTCCTCTAATATTGCTACAGAGCCCTCATTCTAAGGTTCTCGTTCAGATTTTATGCCATAGTTACTAAAGATAGTAAAAAAACTAGAAAAATTGATTGAAGAACGAAAAATTTTTAATCTGAAGAAGTATTTGTAGACTAATAATTCGAGCAAGTGCTCAAAGGGTGTGGAAAGGCATTTAACACTTATTAAAACTTCACTCGGCGAAAGTTTCCTCGTTAGAATCCTTCTTTATGTCATTAAAAGCGTTTATAACAGCCCAAAAGGGAAGTTAGAGGTTCTTGATTCTTTCTATTACAGTCTCTCTCTCTCTCTCTCTCTCTCTCTCTCTCTCTCTCTCCTCTCTCTCTCTCTCTCTCTCTCTCTCTCTCCTCCCTCTCTCTCTCTCTCTCTCTCTCTCTCTATTTCCGTGTAAAGCCATCAGCTGTTTTAGCTTTGCTTTGACAAAGGCTGAATACAAAGCACACAAGCATATGGAAAACAAATATATCAGAGAACGAGATACCTTAAGAACATATAGAATTAATATAGTAATTTTCACTATACAATCATTGTGAAAAGGTGAAAACATATGATAAAAGACTGTCAACTGCATTCAAATTTTCAAAAGCTTTATTTGCACAGTAACTGATAAAAATTGTAAATATCTTTATGAATCTTGTAAATGAGTGAATATAAATATACTAACCAACAACCTAACACATACATATGCTCAGTAAACAAAAGTTTATATTCATATTTACAAAGCAACTCTATGTTCATTGGGCTGTAACGTGTTAATGTTTGTACATACTAAGTGTATGGTAGGATATTGATAAATATTGATAAATAGGATTAGGGATAAGACAGAAAATGTGATCGCAGAAGTGCAGTGTTATGTGAAAAATATTTAGCAAAGGGTAAGGATATGTATTTTGCATTTTGGATCTGGACAAAGCGTATGATAGAGTTGATAGAGAGGCAGTGTGGAATGTTTTATGGTTATATGAAATAGATGGTAAACTGTTGCATGCAGTGAAGAGTTTGTATGAGGGCAGTAGAGCTTGTGTTAGGGTAGGGAGTGAAGTGAGTGTGGGACTGAGACAGGGATGTGTGATGTCACCATGGCTGTTCAATTTGTATATTGATGGAGTCGAAAGAGAGGTGAGTGAGCGAGTGCGTGGTTGAGATTTGAGAATGGTATATGGGGATGATAACGAGTGGGAGCTGAATCAGTTGCTGTTTGCAGATGATACTGTGGTGGTGGCAGATTTAGAGGAGAAGCTGTGTCAGTTAGTGTCAGCATTTGGATTGGTGTGTGCGAGAAGGAAGTTGTTAGTGAATGTGGGAAAGAGTAAGGTTATGAGGTGTACAAGAAATGAGGATGGTGCTGGATTGAATGTTATGTTGAATGGAGAGACACTTGAGGAAGTTGATCAGTTTAAGTAGTTAGGCTTGGTTATAGCTGCAAATGGTGGAGTGGAAGCCGATGTGTGTCACAGAGTGAATGAAGGATGTAAAATGTTGGGTGCGTTGAAAGGAGTGATGAAGAATAGAGGGTTGGAAATGAATGTTAAGAAAGTTTTGTATGAGAGAGTTGTTGTGTAAACTGTGATGTATGGATCAGAGTTATAGTATAGAAGATGAGTTGTAAGGCTTCCTTCTCCTTTAGAATTTCAGTGGTGTGGTCGATAGCGCTTTGGCACAGTATGTTGGTGTCTTATGTTCAAGTACCGATCAAGGATAATATATATATATATATATATATATATATATATATATATATATATATATATATATATATATATATAGATATATATTATGAGTGTGACACTGGGGCAGGCAAAAACTACCCTCATCAATTAATGCCCGGGCATGAGAAAACACCAAGATGAAGGAAAAGAAAAAGGTTAAGGACAAGTCTGACATGAGTTAAAGTTACACAAAGGAAAATGAAACAGAAATAATAGTCAAAGTACAGAGGACCAAGAGACATGGAGGATTAAGCCCTGAGATGACGATAGATCCGCTTTTTGAAGGAAGACAGGTCTTAAGAATTATGAAAGACAGAAGGAGGAAGAGAGTTCCGGAGTCTGGAAGTAGATGGGAAGAAGCAGTCACTGCACCGACCAATCCGCGAGCTACAAATCTCCACACAGTACCTGTGAGATGAGGCCGCTTGGAGAATGTTACTCATCCTCGGCAGTGTGGGAGGGATGCAACTCACTAACTCATCAGAGCAACAATGGAAGTAGAAATGATAGAAAAGAGAAAGGCATGATACCTTACTGCGGAAAGATCGAAAATCTAGATTAGAAGTACTTGAAGGATCATTAATGAATCTGACTGCCTTAGATTCAACTCTATCAAGAAGATAAGTATAAGTAGAACCACCCCAGATGTGTGAGCAGTATTCTAAGAAGGGACGGATTACACCTCTATAGATTTTAAGTAACTGTAAAGAGGAAAAGTAATGACAAAAACGAAACATAACCACCAATTTTTTGGATGAAGATTTAGAATTTTGGATTATGTGATTCCACCAAAACAAGTTAGAGGCTATGTGGATACCTAATATGTTGCTAGAATTAAGAGGGTATATTTCGTTAGTTTCTAAGGAACAGGTTGAACTAGAGAATGATTCCTAGATGAAGGACAGATACTGGTTGACAGAATTCTGCGAAAAATATATATTTATATTATGTTGGCCATGGCACCAACTGCTAGATAATTTACTACGACTGAAGGTCTTAGGGACTTAACTATGACCTGTTTAGACAGTTTTATGTTAAGTTGTTCTTTAGGCACGGTTCTTTCCTTAGGCTTTCATCTACACAAAATACTCTTGAGTATTCGTTACATATCTCTTGCTATATCATTGCATTTTACAAGTCAGAACATTTTCCATCATTGTTTCTTTTTTGCTTTCCTTTTCCTCATTTTTACTATAATTATGGAAGCATTTAGCTTATAGTCCCCAGTACCCGGCATAGATAGATGCTAAGAATCTCCATGGAATCTTGCTGACCCCACTATTGGCGTGAGAGTAGACATGCTTGGTGGTAGTAATGGTTCTGTCCTTAACCTTGCATCTCCTGATAGATCTACTTCTTTCACTCTTATTTTTCTAACATTCGTGGTCTGAACTTAAATCCTTCGTCTGCAGAACAGCGCTTAGGTACAAAACTCCTTCACCTCCTCCTTCTCTCTGAAATCCAGTTGTTTAGCCATGCTTCCCGTGACCCATTTCAGTCTCTCACTAAGACCTGTATTTTCATCTCCTTTCCAAAGTTAGGTTCTGTACCCACTGCAACACTAACACTTCTATTGCAATTCTCATAGACCTTAAATCTCTTGACTCTTACGTTCTTTGGTTGAAGATCTATCTCTCCACTATCATTATATTTCCTTGCATCTGTTACTGCTCTCCAAGCTCAACTGAATTTGTTTCTGTTTTTCAATATTTCTTTGAAATAATAATAATAATAATAATAATAATAATAATAATAATAAAAATAAAAATAAATATTATAATGAACATAATTATAAACATAATAATAAAAATCATAGCAATGATAGAAATAATAATAATATAAATAATAATAATAATAATAATAATAATAATAATAATAATAATAATAATAAAAAAATTGAATAATAATAATAATAATAATAATAATAATAATAATAATAATAAAAATAATAATAATAGTAATAATAAAAAGTATATATATATATATATATATATATATATATATATATATATATATATATATATATATATATATAATAATAATAATAATAATAATAATAATAATAATAATAATAATAATAATAATAATAATAATTAAAATATTTATAGTAAATATAATAATAAACATCATCATCATCAATAATAATAATAATAATAATAATAATAATAATAATAATAATAATAATAATAATAATAATAATAATAATAATAATAATAAAATTATGCCGGTAGTATTTTCAGTGATGCTAACACTCACATACGTGTTAAATGATAGCCTTCAAAGGAAGATTATGTAGTCAACATGACACGTGTTAATAATGTCACTGTAATTATATATAAAATTCATTGTGAAAAAAACTAAAATCATATTTTGTCAGGAAAACTAGGTGTTTGCAGAGAGAGGAAGGAAAAGAATGAGAAGAAGGAAAAATCTTACGGATGAAACAA
>JAXCGZ010016074.1:0-2500 GCA_037179515.1 Halocaridina rubra | reverse complement strand
CCCAAATCTGAACTTACTCATTTGATAAAATATATATATATATATTTTTTTTCTATGTGACAAGGAACGTGATAATGGAATGGCGGTGTAATTATGTATCCATGAGTGTATATTAAAATAAGAGAAAATAATGAAACTCAGGATAGCAGTGACAATGTTACAGTTTTATTTCTTCCCACTTTAGTTTGTTATATCGATTGTGTTTTTGTTTTTCTTTTGTTTTTCTTCAGCTGTTGATAGACACACAAGGGCGAGGTTGTGAGATCAGGAAGGCATCATCTTATATTTAATGGAAATATTTGAACAAATAAAGCAGCACCATAAATTAAAGAATGTTAACGACAACCCTATGACCAAGAACAACGAAAAATACTTAAGCAGAAGCAAATTGATTGCCTTTCTTGGATGACTGACCAATTTCATCCTAATCTTCAAACTTTAGCAAATCTAGTTCCCAATATCGGCGAAAGAAAAAGCGCCTCTTGTAGTGTTGATCGTAAATATCCCGGTTGGTTAAGATCTTCTGATGCTGAAAAGGGACTTTCATAAATAAATGAAACTTCCCCGTAATCAGCAAACTTTCCTGATAACAATAGACTGACGTCAAGAGGTAGTGGATCCTGAATGATACAGTGCAACAGCAGAAGTGGTTCTTGTCGCAAAAAAATGAGAATTCCTAGATAGGCAGATAAATCACCTGATGCAGCAGCCTCTACGGCGCTGGGGTCTGAGTACATATTAGATATTAATCAGGCAGAGGTGCAAAGAATTGATCCATGTTACAGATATTATTTCAACAATATTACCTGACTGTAAATAAATGAGTCACGAAGTAAAGCTTACTAGATTCTAGTTGTTAATAGACATACCTTTGATGATATCCAGGTGATTATGGGCATTGATGACATACTGAAATATATATAAATATATATATATATATATATATATATATATATATATATATATATATATATATATATATATATATATATATATATATATATACATATATATATATATATATATATATATATATATATATATATATATATATATATATATATATATATATATATATATATATATATATATATATATATATATATATATATATATATATATATATATATAGCGACTGTATGGAATAACGGTGAAGAGTTTTTACATGAATAGTAGAGCATGCGTGAGAGTTGGGAAAGGTATGAGTGATTGGATTGAGGTGAATGTTGGGTTACGTCAAGGTTATGTAATATCACCGTGGTTGTTTAAAGTGTATATGGATGGAGTGGTAAGGAAAGTAAATGATAGAGTATTAGACAGAGGCTTAGAACTAGTGGGTGAGGATGGATGGTTGTGGAAATTGAATCAGATGTTATTTGAGGATGATACTGTACTGGTGGCTGATACTGAATATTAATTGAATCATTTGGTAACTGAGTTTATTAGTATGTGTGAAAGAAGGAAACTGAGTGTGGATATTGGTAAAAGAAAGTCATGAGATGCATGAGGAGTGTTAAAGTTGGCAGACTGAATGCAGGAGTGAATAAAAATTTGCTTGAAGAAACTGAGAATTTTAAGTATCTGGGGTTGCACGAATCAAGGAGTGGACGAGTGGATATAGAAGTAAATCATAGAGTGAAGAAAGCAAGTAAATGTCTAGATGGGTTGAAAAGTGTAATGAGAAATAGATATTTGGGATGTAATGTAGACAGAAGGATATATGAAGGTGTGATTGTGCCTACAGCATTGTATGGAGCAGAGACTTGAGATGCAAGAGAGGATGAAAGGAATAAGTTGAATATAATGGAGATGAGGTGTTTGAGAGGTATGATGGGTGTATCTAAAATATATAGAGAAAGAAATGAGGATGTCAGGTAGAGAACGGGTGTTGGAATGAAGATGTCAGATAGGTTTGATCAGAGAGTGTTGAGATGGTTTGGACCAATGGAAAGGATAAGTGATGAACGAATAGTGAAGAGAATGTGGAGTGCAGAAGTGATTGGAGTTAGGTCAAGAGGGAGACATAGAATGGATCGATGGATAGAGGGAAAAAAAATTGAATGCACTTGGATTATCAGTGGAACAGGAAAGAGTGCTTGCTAGAATACAAATAATTTATGTTGATAATAGTATAAATAAATGACATTTTTTGTTGATGTATGATTTCTTTTTAGTTTATAACACCTTTATTTGGGATAACAAATGCACCAGACCATATTTGATCCCTATTCTTAGTACCATGACATATTTTATTGGTAATGATGGTGTGAATTACTTTAATGACATTTTAATTCTTGGTAAGGATATATATGAACATATGAGAAATATAAGTAAGGTTTTGAATATGTTAAGAAAACAATTTGATAATAATATGATCCAACTGACAATTGGTAAGTAACAAAAGCGACCATCTTTTACAAGTTGGTCAATAAAGGCATATATCCCCTGCGGGATAAAGTTCATTCATTTAAGAAATTGCTTTTCCAACAACGTCGAAACT
>JAXCGZ010016073.1:30000-32137 GCA_037179515.1 Halocaridina rubra | reverse complement strand
ACAGACAAAGTAAGACGTCACCAGCTAGCGTGAACTGGTACATGACGTCATAATAAAACAAAATAAATTGGGGAAATTGACAATATTCCTCGAGTTGTCCTTTTGACGTATATATATGTACTGTACATATGTAACATGCCCGCGTTTGAACTCTTCACGACAACACTCATGTATCCACTTTTCCAAGAAAAACTACTTAGTTTTAAGCATGTCTTGAGTATATGTCGTCTGAATGACAATAACATTTCTCTCTCTCTCTCTCTCTCTCTCTCTCTCTCTCTCTCTCTCTCTCTATATATATATATATATATATATATATATATATATATATATATATATATATATATATATATATATATATATATATATATATATATATATATATATATATATATATATATACATATAAGCACATTACATATGTGAAAACATGAATCATTTTTTACCCCGACCGGGACTCGAACCTAGGACTTATGATTACTAAGTCAAGGCGCTACCACTACACCACAGAAGGTTAAAAGGAATCCAACCTTATAGCTTATATCTGCTATACTTAGGAATGAACGCATTCTAACTGAATGCCACTATGTTCATATTACAGATTCCCCAACCTCACTCGTGGCTTCATTTTAGCATTTAATTCAATTCCCAATCTCATTCGGGCCATGAAATTATCAAATAAGCACATTACATATGTGAAAACATGAATCATTTTTTACCCCGACCGGGACTCGAACCTAGGACTTATGATTACTAAGTCAAGGCGCTACCACTACACCACAGAAGGTTAAAAGGAATCCAACCTTATAGCTTATATCTGCTATACTTAGGAATGAACGCATTCTAACTGAATGCCACTATGTTCATATTACAGATTCCCCAACCTCACTCGTGGCTTCATTTTAGCATTTAATTCAATTCCCAATCTCATTCGGGCCATGAAATTATCAAATAAGCACATTACATATGTGAAAACATGAATCATTTTTTACCCCGACCGGGACTCGAACCTAGGACTCATGATTACTAAGTCAAGGCGCTACCACTACACCACAGAAGGTTAAAAGGAATCCAACCTTATAGCTTATATCTGCTATACTTAGGAATGAACGCATTCTAACTGAATGCCACTATGTTCATATTACAGATTCCCCAACCTCACTCGTGGCTTCATTTTAGCATTTAATTCAATTCCCAATCTCATTCGGGCCATGAAATTATCAAATAAGCACATTACATATGTGAAAACATGAATCATTTTTTACCCCGACCGGGACTCGAACCTAGGACTTATGATTACTAAGTCAAGGCGCTACCACTACACCACAGAAGGTTAAAAGGAATCCAACCTTATAGCTTATATCTGCTATACTTAGGAATGAACGCATTCTAACTGAATGCCACTATGTTCATATTACAGATTCCCCAACCTCACTCGTGGCTTCATTTTAGCATTTAATTCAATTCCCAATCTCATTCGGGCCATGAAATTATCAAATAAGCACATTACATATGTGAAAACATGAATCATTTTTTACCCCGACCGGGACTCGAACCTAGGACTTATGATTACTAAGTCAAGGCGCTACCACTACACCACAGAAGGTTAAAAGGAATCCAACCTTATAGCTTATATCTGCTATACTTAGGAATGAACGCATTCTAACTGAATGCCACTATGTTCATATTACAGATTCCCCAACCTCACTCGTGGCTTCATTTTAGCATTTAATTCAATTCCCAATCTCATTCGGGCCATGAAATTATCAAATAAGCACATTACATATGTGAAAACATGAATCATTTTTTACCCCGACCGGGACTCGAACCTAGGACTCATGATTACTAAGTCAAGGCGCTACCACTACACCACAGAAGGTTAAAAGGAATCCAACCTTATAGCTTATATCTGCTATACTTAGGAATGAACGCATTCTAACTGAATGCCACTATGTTCATATTACAGATTCCCCAACCTCACTCGTGGCTTCATTTTAGCATTTAATTCAATTCCCAATCTCATTCGGGCCATGAAATTATCAAATAAGCACATTACATATGTGAAAACATGAATCATTTTTTACCCCGACCGGGACTCGAACCTAGGACTTATGATTACTAAGTCAAGGCGCTACCA
>JAXCGZ010016073.1:20000-27500 GCA_037179515.1 Halocaridina rubra | reverse complement strand
AGTTTTCTTACGAAGCTTCAAACTATGACCTCTAGTTCTAGAGCCAGCCATATCAAAATATCGATCCCTATCCACTCTATCATAACCATGAAGGAATTTAAAGACTGTCATCATATCCCCCCTCAATCTTCTAGCTTCCAGTGATGGTAAGTCTAATTCCCTCAGCCTCTCATCATAACTGAGATTGCGTATTTCTGCCACCAGTTTCGTGGCATGTCTTTGAACTTTTTCAAGCTTAGCTATGTGCTTTTTCAAGTGCGGATTCCAAAAGGGGGCTGCATATTCGAGTTTTGGCCTCACATAGGTTACATAAATATTTCTGAACATTTCCTTGTCCATGTGCCTGAAGGCTACCCTTACATTTGATAAGAATGCATATGCTGCCCTTACTATGCCATTTATATGTATTTCTGGAGACAAATCTGCCAGTATGTTTACTCCTAGATCTCTCTCATTTTCTGTCTCTTGAAGTTGTACTCCAGCCACCGAGTAGTCAAGCTTGGGCCTTCTTGCACTTGTACCCATTCTCATTACCTTACATTTTGAAGTATTGAATTTCATTAGCAACTTTTCTGACCACTCATGCAGATTATTTAGATCCTCCTGAAGTTCTCTACCATTGTTCTCGTTTTTTACTTTCTTCACAATCTTTGCATCATCTGCAAACATATTCATGAATGAATTTACAGACTGTGTGTGTGTGTGTGTGTGTGTGTGTGTGTGTGTGGTAAGGAAGCCCATCAGTGAGACAACACATAGAAAAAATAACACTATATTTCGGGTCCTAACTGGACCCCTTCTTAAGCACTTGTGCTTGAGAAGGGGTCCAGTTAGGCACCGAAATATAGCGTTATTTTTTCTGTGTGTTGTTTAACTGATGGGCTTCCTTACCACACACACACACACACACACACACACACACGGAACTGCTCCTCTTAAATTTTTAATTGTTTCGAGTGACTAAGTGCTTAGTGGAAAACTTTACCATAATTTCCCTAAATCTGAAATCCTGCAGAGTATTGTGAGTACAAAACTTATATTTGTTGTATGACGAGACTGTCCAAAATATTAAAGGAAAAAAAATTGAGAACATTTTTCGTGAGGGGAGAGAGAAGCTGCCGTCCAGTTCTGCCTTGAAGGAAATTTAGAAGAGTTGCCAGAGGTGAAGCCATCACATCACATTACCTAATTTTTTGTGTAAACCGGGGAAAGCTCTTAAGCCGTTTACCTGATCCTGTGGTTCCATATATTGTTAAAATCAGTATCCTTCCCATTTATATTAACTTGTTAGTTAGTTTGATACACGAAAAATTGAATAAGTAAAAAAAAAAAAAAATCCACCTGTCAATAGTACTGAGTTAAGTTGCCAAGTAGTACAGCTGTCTTATTTTCTTCATATTTATTTTTGCTTTTCTTTTAGCTTTCTCTTTTACTATTTTGTTTTTATTTTGTATATATATTGAGTTAAATGTAAAGTCTAATCTTGTGATAACATACCTTGGTTAGCAAGTGAGTTTATCAGTTAGGAAGAATATATAGCAGAAACAGGTGGGTGCCACCTCAGACACAGGTTCGAATTTTTCATTCAGGTTTGACTTTTGTTTTGTTGCATTTTTTTTCTTTTTCTTTTTATCCTTAAATTACCATGGTCAAGTTTTTAAGTTAAGATGTGTGTTACCAGAAAAGAGATAAACTGAGTCACTAAATAGCACTTATATGGAGATGTAAAAATTCGGTGTGAAGCTTAATTAAAAGTTTTTTCTCTTTTTTTTTCCTCTTTCTTGTCTTCTTTCTATATTCAGTGAGAGGGAGAACATAAAAATGACGCCATCTCTGTCTCAAACCTCTCTCATCCATGGGTCGGTAGGAGGAGTAGCCATCAGGAGACTCAAACAGAAAATCAAGAATATAGGGGAAATGGTTATAAGCCTTGATGATAAAATTCAGAATATGGATGGAGAAATGAAAGAGAATGAAACACTCAGAGAGCAAATAAGATCTTTGGAGGAAGCAAATAAAGCACAAGGGCAGGAGAGAAAGGAACTAGAAAAAAGAATAAAGAAGCTGGAAGGGGAAAAGAGTCAACTAGAATCTAGACTTTCTAAACAAGAAGATAAAAACAAACAGCTGAATGACAACCTAAAGGAATTAGATGTTAGTTCACTGCTCTCTTCTGAGAGAGACGAGATTGCTGCTTGGAATGTCCAGATTAAGGAAAACATTGAACAGTTCAGAAAAGAGTTCCTGGAGCTGAATATGGAAAATGATGCCATGAAAACTTCCTTTGCTGATGCACTAAAGGGGAATGTGGCAGTAAAAGAGGCTGTAAAGGTGGTGGCACTGGAAAACATACAAACAGTTGACTATAAAGAGACAGTAATCGAAAAAATGAAAGACGTTGTGATGGAAAGGGCAAACCCACTCATCAGACAGGCACTTGATAAGGAGAAGACAGTGGTAATCTCAGGCATAAGCGAGTCCCAGGAGCCAACATGGCAGGGGAGACTTGAAGAAAATAAAGCTAGGGTTGTAGACCTGATAAGAAAGCTTGGAGTAGTATGTGGTCCTGAGGATATTGTACACATACACCAACTAGGTAAATATTCGAGGGAAGGAAAGCCGAGACCAACAAAAGTAACCTTTGAGAGAGGGGAAACATGTAGGGAAATATTGTTGAGAAAAAAAAGTCTAAAAGACCTTCAAGAATTCAAAGAAGTGTTCATTAGACAATACAGAACACAGGAAGAGATGGGAAAGATCAAAAACTTGTTGCAAGAGGCAAGAAGGTTAAATGATGAGAGAAATGAAGAAGAGAAGAAAAATTTTCATTACAGAGTTCTTCCAGACAAAGGGGAGATAAAGAAGATAATGACAGAAGATCAGGGGATGGGGCCTCATTAAGATTGTTATACACAAATGCTGATGGATTAGCTGGTAAGGCAGTAGAATTAAAAGATAGGATTCACAACAGTAAGGCAGATATAGCAGCAATTACAGAGACTAAGTTGAGTGAGGACATAAACAGTGTCACAGTTTTTCCTAAGGGTTTCAGAATACTAAGGGTTGAAAGATCTGAGAGGACTGGTGGAGGGATAGCACTGCTCATAAGTGAAAGGATTCAAGTCGAAGAAATAAACTTGGCTATAGAAAGTGAGTTCAAGGAATTTCTTGTTGCTCGCATAAATACTGGGTCAGAGAGCATTATAATAACTGTTGTATACAACCCACCAAGGAACCAAAATAGGCTTGAAGTTTATGAGGAAAGTCATATAGGTACTATTGAAGTCATAAACTCAGTTGTTAACATGGCACGGGAAAAAAAATGTAGGATTTTGATTATGGGAGACTTTAATCATAAAGAGATAGATTGGATAAATCTTGACCCACACAGTGGTGAGGACTCATTCGGGGCAAGATTCCTAGATTGTGTACAAGGGAATTTCCTACACCAACATGTAATGGAACCAACAAGGGCCAGGGGTGGGGATGAGCCATCACTACTTGATCTAGTGTTCACAGATAATGTGTTGGATATTGAAAAAATTGAGTATGAACCACCAATTGGAAAGAGTGACCACTGTGTGTTGTTGATGGAGTATATCATTGAAGATATTCTTCCTGAGAGTAGAGGCACTGAGGACATGAGGAGGAACAATCGGAAAGGAGATTACATCAAAATGAATGAGCTTTTTGCAGTTATTGACTGGAGAACCTTATTTTACAACAAATCTGTACAAGAAATGTATGACATCTTTTGTGAGAAATATGGGAAGATAGTAGATTGCTGCATACCTGTCACCAAAGTAGGTGTAATTCATGCCAGAGAGAAATGGTTCGATAATGGGTGTAAAAGAGCTAAGGAGTGGAGAGACAAATGCTGGAAAAGGTATAGGAGGAGAAAAAACATAAATGCCTGGCAAACCTACAAAAGAGCAAGAAATGACTACCTAAGTAAAAGGAGAGAGGCAGAGAGAGACTATGAGAGGGACATCACCAGGAAGGCTAAATAAAATCCAAAGCTTTTCCACAGCTTTATCAGAGGAAAACTGAAGGTAAAAGAACAGGTTTTAAGGCTAAAGAGAGCGGATGGAAGCATCACTGAGACGGATGAAGAGATCTGCAAAGAATTGAACAAGGAGTTTCAGTCAGTATTTACAGTAGAAAATACCCCACCCCCTCAGATTGCAGTGATAGAAGCTCAAGGGCCGGTATTAGAGAACATCAACCTTACAGCCACAGAGGTATGCAAAGCGCTGATGGATTTAGATGTTCATAAAGCTACAGGTCCTGATGACATATCCCCTCATGTGCTTAAAAAATGCACAAACACAATATCAGTGGCACTAAGTATCATATTTAAGGAGTCACTGGAGTCAGGGGAGATTCCAAGATGCTGGAAACAAGCAAATGTGATACCTATCTTCAAAAAGGGAAGGAGGGATACGGCTCTGAACTATAGACCAGTTTCCTTGACCAGCATAGTTTGCAAAGTTATGGAGAAACTACTAAGGAAACATATCTCTCTTCACTTGGAATCCTTCAACTTTTTGTCAGTGAGGCAACATGGCTTCAGAGAAGGTAGATCAACAGTAACAAACTTATTAGAATTTTATGATGAGGTAAGCCAAATCTTACAGGAAAGAGAGGCTGGGCAGATTGCATATTCCTAGACTTCCAGAAAGCGTTTGACACTGTTCCACATGGGAGACTTATTAGGAAGCTGCAATCAATGGCTAGAATAGGTGGAAATGTTTTGGAATGGATAAAAACTTACTTAGAAGGAAGGGAACAGAGGGTTAGAGTAAGACACCCAGTGTCTGAATGGAGAAGAGTTAGTAGTGGAGTTCCACAGGGTTCAGTTTTAGGGCCACTTTTGTTCCTTGTATATGTAAATGACCTACCAGAGTCTGTAAATTCATTCATGAATATGTTTGCAGATGATGCAAAGATTGTGAAGAAAGTAAAAAACGAGAACAATGGTAGAGAACTTCAGGAGGATCTAAATAATCTGCATGAGCGGTCAGAAAAGTGGCTAATGAAATTCAATATTTCAAAATGTAAGGTAATGAGAATGGGTACAAGTGCAAGAAGGCCCAGGCTTGACTACTCGGTGGCTGGAGTACAACTTCAAGAGACAGAAAATGAGAGAGATCTAGGAGTAAACATACTGACAGATTTGTCTCCAGAAATACATATAAATGGCATAGTAAGGGCAGCATATGCATTCTTATCAAATGTAAGGGTAGCCTTCAGGCACATGGACAAGGAAATGTTCAGAAATATTTATGTAACCTATGTGAGGCCAAAACTCGAATATGCAACCCCCTTTTGGAATCCGCACTTGAAAAAGCACATAGCTAAGCTTGAAAAAGTTCAAAGACATGCCACAAAACTGGTGGCAGAAATACGCAATCTCAGTTATGATGAGAGGCTGAGGGAATTAGACTTACCATCACTCGAAGCTAGAAGAGTGAGGGGGGATATGGTGACAGTCTTTAAATTCCTTCATGGTTATGATAGAGTGGATAGGGATCGATGTTTTGATATGGCTGGCTCTAGAACTAGAGGTCACAGTTTGAAGCTTCGTAAGAAAACTTCTTCGCAGGATGTAAGGAAATACTTTTTCAGTGTAAGAGTAGTTGATAATTGGAATTGGCTAAGCGAGGAGGTAGTTAATGCTATCTCAATCCATAGTTTTAAGGACAGGTATGATAAGTATCACTAAGTATAAAATGGAAGCGATGAGGAGACGGGAAGATACGAGCTTTGGGCTCTTTCCCGTAAACACAATTAGGTAATCACAATTAGGTAACCACACACACACACACACACACACATATATATATATATATATATATATATATATATATATATATATATATATATATATATATTTATATATATATATGTATGTGTGTATGTGTATATATGTATATATATATATATATATATATATATATATATATATATATATATATATATATATATATATATGAATCATATTTTTACCCCGATAGGACCTATGATTACTAAGTCAAGGCGCTACCAATGCACCACAGAAGGCTAAAAGGAATCCAACCTTATAGCTTATATCTGCTATACTTAGGAATGAACGCATTCTATCTGAATGCCACTATGTTCATATTACAGATTCCCCAACCTCACTCGTGGATTCATTTTCGCATTTAATTCAATTCCCAATCTCATTCGGGCATTACAATAACCAAATAAGCACATTACATATGTGAAAACACGAATCATATTTTTGCCACGACTGGGACTCGAACCTAGGACTTATGATTACTAAGTCAAGGCGCTACCAATGCACCACAGAAGGTTAAAAGGAATCCAACCTTATAGCTTATATCTGCTATACTTAGGAATGAACGCATTCTATCTGAATGCCACTGTGTTCATATTACAGATTCCACAACCTCACTCGTGGATTCATTTTCGCATTTAATTCAATTCCCAATCTCATTCGGGCATTACAATAACCAAATAAGCACATTACATATGTGAAAACATGAATCATATGTTTACCCCGACTGGGACTCGAACCTAGGACTTATGATTACTAAGTCAAGGTGCTACCAATGCACCACTGAAGGTTAAAATGAATCCAACCTTATAGCTTATATCTGCTATACTTAGGAATGAACGCATTCTATCTGAATGCCACTATGTTCATATTACAGATTCCCCAACCTCACTCGTGGATTCATTTTCGCATTTACTTCAATTCCCAATCTCATTCTGGTATTACATAACCAAATCAGCACATTACATATGTGAAAACATGAATCATATTTTTACCCCGATTGGGACTCGAACCTAGGACTTATGATTACTAAGTCAAGGCGCTACCATTGCACCACAGAATGTTAAAAGGAAACCAACCTTATAGCTTATATCTGCTATACTTAGGAATGAACGCATTCTATCTGAATGCCACTATGTTCATATTACAGATTCCCCAACCTCACTCGTGGATTCATTTTCGCATTTAATTCAATTCCCAATCTCATTCGGGAATACCAATAACCAAATAAGCACATTACATATGTGAAAACATGAATCATATTTTTACCCCGACTGGGACTCGAACCTAGGACTTATGATTACTAAGTCAAGGCACTACCAATGCACCACAGAAGGTTAAAAGGAATCCAACCTTATAGCTTATATCTGCTATACTTAGGAATGAACGCATTCTATCTGAATCCCACTATGTTCATATCACAGATACCCCAACCTCACTCGTGGATTCATTTTCGCATTTAATTCAATTCCCAATCTCTTTCGGGCATTACAATAACCAAATAAGCACATTACATATGTGAAAACATGAATCATATTTTTACCCCTGGTTGCAGAATCTGTAATATGAACATAGTGGCATTCAGATTGATTGCGTTCATTCCTAAGTATAGCAGATATAAGCTATAACGTTTGATTCCTTTTAACCTTCTGTGGTGCATTGGTAGTGCCTTGACTTAG
>JAXCGZ010016073.1:2500-7500 GCA_037179515.1 Halocaridina rubra | reverse complement strand
AGCTAAGGGTAAGGATGTGTATTTTGCATTTTTGGATCTGGAAAAAGCGTATGATAGAGTTGATAGAGAGGCACTGTGGAATGTTCTGAGGTTATATGGAATTAATGGTAAACTGTTGCATGCAGTGAAGAGTTTGTATGAGGCAAGTAGAACTTGTGTTAGGGTAGGGAATGAAGTGAGTGAGTTTTTCCAGTGAGTGTGGGATTGAAACAGGGATGTGTGATGTCACCATGGCTGTTCAATTTGTATATTGATAGAGTTGTAAGAGAGGTGAATGAGCGAGTGCATGGAATGGTGTGTGAGAGAAGGAAGTTGCGAGTGAATGTGGGAAAGAGTAAGTTTATGAGGTGTACAAGAAATGAGGATGGTGCTAGATTGAATGTTATGTTGAATTAAAAGGCACTTGAGGAAGTTGATCAGTTTAAATATTTAGTCTCGGTTATAGCTGCAAATGGTGGAGGGGAAGCAGATGTGTGTCACAGAGTGAATGAAGGATGTAAAGTGTTGGGTGCGTTGAAAGGAGTGATGAAGAATAGAGGGTTGGAAATGAATGTTAAGAAAGTTTTGTATGAGAAGTGGTTTTGCCAACTATAATGTATGGATCAGAGTTATGGGGTATGAAAGTAAGTGAGAGATGGAAACTAAATGTGTTTGAGATGAAATGCCTGAGGAGTATGATTGGTGTATCTCGGTTGGATAGGGTTAGGAATGAAGTGGTGAGAGCAAGAACGGGTATGAGGAGAGAATTGGCAGCCAGAGTAGATATGAATGTTCTGAGATGGTTTGGCCATGTGGAAAGGATGGATGATGAGAGACTGCTGCAAAAGGTGATGAATGCGAGAGTTGATGGGAGAAATGCTAGAGGGAGGGCTAGGTTTGGGTGGATGGATGGAGTAAGGAGAGCCCTGAATGATAGGAAGATGGATGTGAGGAAAGCAAGTGAGCGTGCTAGGAAAAGGAATGAGTGGCGAGCGATTGTGACGCAGCTCTGATGGGCATCTGCTGTTACCATGGGGCTACATCTTACAGAGGTAGCCCTTAGGTAGGGGCAGTAGGGGAGATGGCAGTTGTGAAGCGACACAGGTTGTGGATGAGCCGGGAGGATGGGCTGTGGCACTCCAGCAGTGCCATCTGAACAGTCGCTAGCTCCCTCGTCATTACCCATAGAGCTAAGTAATCCCTAATTGTATTATTTTTTGAAAACAAAGGTAGATAGATAGTATTCAAGATAGGAGCCCCATGCTCGCAATGCCGTCTCCCTTGGTCGATTTTATTTTAAGCTCACTAACACTATCTTCCATTAAAATTATGAATGCATTTTTAATATTTAAAATTTCTTCGCTTCCAAATTCCAGTTCAAAATTCTTACACTAAAAAGTATTTCCCTGCATTTTGCAAAGAAGTTTTCTGGAGAAAACTGCGAAATATGACTTCTAGTTCTAGTGTGTGTGTGTTCATTATTATTATTGGTATTATTATTATTATTATTATTATTATTATTATTATTATTATTATTATTATTATTATTATTATTATCTATTGTTGTTGTTGTTATATATATATATATATATATATATATATATATATATATATATATATATATATATATATATATATATATATATATATATATATATAGTAGGGAAAGCCAATTAAAGAAAACAACGAAAATATATTTGAAGTACTCATTTATTTCGTGACCTTGACTGGCCACCTTCTCATAGTACTTTGAGAAGATGGCCAGCTAAGTTCACGAAATTAATAAGTACTTCAAATATATTTTCGTTGTCTTCTTTAATGGGCTTTCCCTACCATTTTAGACTATATGTTAACAGTTCAGGGTTATTAACATATATATATATATATATATATATAATATATATATATATATATATATATATATATATATATATATATGAATCATTTTTACCCCGACCGGGAACTTGAACCTGGGATTTATAATTACTAAGACAAGGCCCTACCAGCTACACCACAGTTGTTAAAGAGAAACAATTCTTACAGCTTATATCTGCTATACTAGGAATGAACGCATTCTGTCTGAATGCCACTATGATCATATTACAGTTTCCTTCTGTGGTGTAGTTGGTAGTGCCTTGGCTTAGTAATAATAAGTCTCAGGTTCAATTCCCGGTCGGGGTAAAAATTATTCATGTCTTCACACATGGTAATGTGCTTATTTGGATATTGTTGGTCCCGAATGAGATTGGGAGTTGAATTAAATGAGAAAACGAAACCACGAGTGAGGTTGGGAAAACTGTAATATGAACATAGTGGCATTCAGATAGAATGCGCTCATTCCTAGTATAGCGGATATAAGCTGTAAGGTTCTTATCCCTTTAACCTTCTGTGGTGTAGTTGGTAGCGTCTTGGCTTTGTAATTATAAGTCCCAGGTTCAAGTCCCTGTCGGGGTAAAAATTATTCACGTTTTCACATATGGTAATGTGCTTATATATATATATATATATATATATATATATATATATATATATATATATATATATATATATATATATATATATATATATATATATATATAGTGTGTGTGTGTGTGTGTGTGTGTGTGTGTGTGTGTGTGTGTGTGTGTGTAATTACTTAACTGTGTTTACGGGAAAGAGCCCAAAGCTCGTATCTTCCCGTCTCCTCATCGCTTCCATTTTATACTTATTGATACTTATCATACCTGTCCTTAAAACTATGGATTGAGATAGCATTAACTACCTCCTCGCTTAGCCAATTCCAATTATCAACTACTCTTACACTGAAAAAGTATTTCCTTATATCCTGCAAAGAAGTTTTCTTACGAAGCTTCAAACTATGATCTCTAGTTCTAGAGCCTGCCATATCAAAAAATCGATCCCTATCCACTCTATCATAACCATGAAGGAATTTAAAGACTGTCACCATATCCCCCCTCAATATTCTAGCTTCGAGTGATGGTAACTTTAATTCCCTCAGCCTCTCATCATAACTGAGATTGCGTATTTCTGGCACCCGTTTCGTGGCATGTCTTTGAACTTTTTCGAGCTTAGCTATGTGCTTTTTCAAGTGCAGATTCCAAAAGGGGGCTGCATATTCGAGTTTTGGCCTCACATAGGTTACAATAAATATTTCTGAACATTTCCTTGTCCATGTGCCTGAAGGCTACCCTTTCATTTGATAAGAATGCATATGCTGCCCTTACTATGCCATTTATATGTATTTCTGGAGACAAATCTGCCAGTATGTTTACCTAGATCTCTCTCATTTTCTGTCTCTTGACGTTGTACTCCAGTCACCGAGTAGTCAAGCTTGGGCCTTCTTGCACTTGTACCCATTCTCATTACCTTACATTTTGAAGTATTGAATTTCATTAGCCACTTTTCTGACCACTCATGCAGACTATTTAGATATTCCTGAAGTTCTCTACCACTGTTCTCGTTTCTAACTAATGACATCAAAGAGGCAATGCAAATCAGAAATCAAATACAAAAAGAACTAAAAATGAATAGATATGAAATGACTCTCCGAGAACGTTATAAAACAGAAAAGAAACGTGTCAGATCTCTCATCAATGTAAGTAAAAAAAGACTTTTACAAAAAACAATTTAATGCCCCTAGACATGATACAGCAGCAACATGGAAAGTGATAAGAAGCATGATACCAAATGAAAAGACTACCTCAGAAAGTTATGAAAATATTACGGAGTTGAAAGACAAAACGGAAAACTTTAATAATTATTTTGCTAACGTTGGCAAAAATACATGTGAAAAAACTCAAGAAAACATCAACTCAGTGAATATGAGTAATTGCTTAAATGACAATTCTTCCAATGTAAACACAAGAGAGTACTTCAAGATAAATCCTATCGATTGTGCTACCCTAATTCTTACCATAAAGAGCTTAAGAAACTCTGGCTCTTATGGTTCAGATGGTATACCATTTCAGTTCATCAAAGATGCTCTACCCATGATTGCATCCTATATTCTGACTATTATGAACACTTCCATTGTCACTAAAAAGTTTCCTGACTCTTGGAAAATATCACATGTAATACCTCTGCATAAAAAGGGGGACAGAGAAGATGTGACAAACTATCGTCCCATTTCCCTGCTACCCATTTTCTCTAAAATATTAGAAAAAATTGTTGCATGCCAACTTATGTCATATTTAGAATCAAATAGACTATTAAGTATTAACCAACATGGTTTCAGACCGAAACTTTCGACGGAAACTGCACTGCTTAAAGTTACGAATAGTATATATAATAATATAAATATGAAAAAAATATCTATGCTTGTATTATTGGACTTATCAAAAGCCTTCAACAGTGTAAGCCATGAAATTCTTTTAAGTAAATGTATTAACTTAAATATTGATCCAAGCTGGTTTAGCGAGTATCTATCTAATCGTAAACAGTCCATACGTCTTAACAACATTATCTCTATGCCAAAAAATGTATCATTTGGTGTTCCACAGGGATCAGTATTTGGTCCTATCCTCTTCTCCATTTACATAAATGATCTATCTTCTTTCATTTCTGACTGTCTAGTCTTACAATATGCAGATGACACTCAACTACTCCTTAATGGTGATATTAATAATCTCCCAGAGCTAACTTTAAGAGCAGAAAACACTCTGTCAAAAATTAAAACCTATTTCCAAGAAATTGGGCTGTTAATTAACGAAAGTAAAACATAGTGCATATTTATTGGTTCAAGGTTCCACATAGCACAAATTCCAGAAAACACAACAATTAATTTTTGCGACAATATTATCACACCTAGCAAAACAGTCAAAAACCTAGGAATTCACTTTGATAACCACATGTTGTTTGATTCCCACATAGATAAAGTATGCAAAAAGGTTACAGGAACATTAATGTACTTATCACGTATAACAGACAATTTTGAGACTACCACTCGAATAACTGTTGTTGAATCTCCAGCCCTAAGTCGCATTAATTACTGCACAACTGTTTGGGGAGCTACCACTAAGACT